>PVKA01004235.1:0-101149 GCA_004027165.1 Ctenomys sociabilis
TGTGAGGATCACTTGCAAGATTGTGAGGATCACTTGCAATTGCCTGACCTGCAAAGGCCCACATCAAGAAAACGGGGTCAAGCCTCTACTCTCACCTGCACAAAATAAAGAAAAAGGGGGAGATGTTGGGAGCGGTGCAAGCAGCAGCTCGGGATCCCTGGGTAACAATGTAACAGCTTGGCGCTCCTTGTGGGTTCTGGCTTGGTATGTTAGGAATAACAGGAAGTAGAGTGTGGCCCTGCCCTGTCTGTCGATCTGGACAGAATGAGGGGGCTGCCTGGCAACAGAGCATGATTGGCTGTACGTTTGCATGTGGCTGCTGATGATTGGCTTAGCTATACTATAAAAACTGCTGTGCTTCCACAATAAAGCGAGATCTCCCCTTCTACAAAGAAGGCAAGGTGTGTCTGAGTTTTCCTTTCTGCGCCCGACATGTGGCAATTAAATAATCAGTACTTCATTGTATATTATTTATGCAAAATTGCACTTAACCTCAGTAATTTTTAACTGGCTCTTCGGTGAAGTTATCTTTTGAGGGTAGAAGACATTATATATGCAAATAATGCAAAATAATATTTTGTTTTAGCTATATATTATTTTAGGTTCTTGAAATCAAAATTAAATGCTTTATTATACAAAGGAAAACATCTGTCTTACATATACATCCTCATATTTTGGAAATATTTCTTTTTTATTTCTTTTTTTATTTTATTGAGAAACAAATAGCAATGAGACAGTTTCAAAACTGATTAGTAGGACAGTTTCAATAATTAATACATTGCATATTGTTGTCTTCATAGTGGTTATTCATAGTATAAGATGCAAACATGATATCCTGTCCACAAAAACTATTAGAATAAATCTTCTCACTGAATTAAGAGAAAGTAGCTGTGTATCTATCCTATTTTGTATGCATAGATACCAAAAGGTCCTTTTCCTTTTTTTGTTTAGTTTACTCAGAGACAGGTATTCCATTGCCATTTAAATATTTTAAGTGTGTGAATTCAGCAAAATAATCCACTATAGTTCAGTAGGTCATAATAGTAGTGGGCTATCTGTAGGACTGGCAATGTCAGAAGTTGTGTCTTTTACAGCTCAGCCTATTAATATGGCTTTACTCTTTATACCTCATTTTTATACTTTTCTGTTGGATAGTTAAGACCAAGATAAAGCAAGACCTATATAATAAGAAATGTAACTTTTGTATCCCCCAAGGTCAGTCAAGTCCCCTCAGGACTTATCCCAAAACCCTGTACTGCACTTTGTAGATCCTTTGTCAGTGTCAGTCATGAGGATGAGTCATGGCCATTGATTGATCAATTTCTCCCTGTGAAAGCCTGAGAGAATGTTTTCTCTCCACGTGACTCTCCTTAGGCACACTCCACCTCATCAATCACTTTCCATTGTGGCCCCATAATCTCCTTGATCATAAAATTTGGGACACAACTGAGTTACAGTATATTATGGTACAGGTTCTCCTATGTCCTGAGTCCTCACTGACCTTGAAAGGCTAGGGCCAAAATGTTTACAGCCCTTCTTTTTCTCTAACTTTTGGTGTACAAACGTAGGTTGTTAACCCTCAAGAAGAGAAACTTAATGATATTATTACCCTTTAACATAGTCAATTGAGGTTAACCTCACTATTTGTCTGAATATCAAACATCTTAGGCATGACATGGAACAGGTATTTTCCACCAAGTACTGATATATTAAACTTTCAATCCCCACAGAATGTGAAGAAAAAAATAAAAATTTAAAAAATATGGATAAACAATTACATAGTTTTACACAAAAATTTAGAAATCTAACCATATGTAGCAGTGTAGTAGGACAGTCCTCTGACTTTTTTGTCTTGTTTTCATTTATTACCCTTTTAAAAAAAAACAAAAATCAGTTACTTGAGAGACAGTATGGCAATAAGTGGTATGTCATGACAAGCAGTACATATTTTTATTTTATTTTATTTTTTTTTAAATTTACTTTTTATTTTATTGAAGTACAAATATCAATCAGACAGTTTCAAGACACCTTTAACAAGACAGATTCAATAAATTAATACATTGCAAACTGTTTTCATAATGTTTTGGTATTGTACAAGTTGCATACATAATATTTACAGATATTATTTTAGCAGATGTCTCTTATCAGTAAATTAAGAGTATAGCTGCTTACTTATTTTTTATACCTGAATTATATCAAAAATTCAATAATTATTTTCCTAGTGGATGACCATAGTACTAGAAGCCGACATAATACCCTGTCCAACCACCATTAGTGCAGATCTTGCCTCTCATAGGATTATGTAGAAGCACAGCGTTGTCTATCCCAACTGTACTGTCTATACACAAACATCATGATTCTTCCTTTCTATACCCCTTCCTTTGTCTGCACCTGTCAAAGGTGGGCACTCCATTGTCATTCAACTAACTTAGGTGCTTGAACTCGACACCACAATCCAACACAGTCCAGCATTCCACAACAATAGTGAGCTGTTCAAAGAAGTTGTCAACCATAGCGATTTACAGCTCAGCTTCATATTATGGCCTCGCGATGTATACTTCATTTTTATACTTTTCTGCTGGATGGTTAAGACCTAGATAGAGCAAGACTTATATACCAATACGTGTACTTTATGTTTCTTATGTGGTCAATGAAGTTCCCTCAGGGTTTATCTTGTAGTCCTGTACATTATTCTGTAGGTCCTTTGTCTGTGTCATCCATGTAGATGAGTCACGGCCAATGCTTGACCAGTTTGCTCTCTGTGAGAGCTTGAGAGAAAGTTTTCTCTTCATGTGACTCTCCCCAGGCACACTATAGAACTTCGATCTCTTTCCTCTGTGGCTTCATAATCTCCTTGTTCAGAAAATTTGGAGCTCACCTGAGCTGCATGATGTTGCAGTACAGGTTCTCCTACTTCCTGAGTCTTCGCTGACCTTGAAAGGCTAGGGTGAAAATGTTGGTTGGCCTTGTGGCTCTTCTATTTCTCCAACTCTGACTTGTGATCTTAGGTTGTTAACCATCCAGAAGAAAAGCTGATTAGTATCCTGCTGCATATAAGCAAAACATATTTAGAAGACCAGAATGACAGGCATTCCAAGCATGATCTTAGTAGTACACATTGCTATCTTCAGTGAAGTTTCTTAGTTCACAGATACCAGCATATATATTTAGTCAGGGTGAGAATCCTACCAATGAACTGCTAGTTTCAGAAACCTGCTAAATATTCTCAGGCTCATTGCCTTAACCATCTTGTGCATATAAATGCATGGTTTTGCCTCTGTCATGTTACATTTTGGAAATATTTCTAATGGAATACAATTGTAAGATATACTGGAATAGTAAAAACTCCTAAGTTTTGAACCTGAATAGATGACTTAGTCTTTAGCATTCTCCCTAAAATGTATCAAAAGTCTGAGTAGGAGAAGCAGACCACTCCCAGTGTGTCATATATTTGAATATTACTTCCACAGGTTATTGATTAATTTCTAGATGTATCAGTAACAGACTCTTAGCTGAAACTTGCTTTTATCTGGTTCAGGAAAATTATATAAATCCAATCTTTTTTTTTTTTTCTATTTCATTTCATAAACCAATAGGATTGGTAAAACTGCCAAGAGCAGAGCAATGTTCTCTGTATTCTTTATTTTTATAATTTCTTATATATTTGGTACAGGGTCTATGGAGTCTCACTACATAGATTGGACTCATAGCAATTCTATTTTTTTTCAGCCTCCAAGTCAATGGGTTTACAGGCACAGGCCACTGTGCCCAGTCTCAATCATCCTGTGGGTGGGGCCAGCCCAGCAGTGCTGGGGAACAAACCCCGGCAGATGTGCTCTGCCTAGGAAGGCGCTTTGATCTGCTGAGCTATCTGGCTGGCTATTTATATAATTTTGCATCTTTCATGTTGTGAATTTGTTTCACTCTGAATTCTAACATTTTGCTCTGACCTCAGTGAGTCTCAGAAAGATACAGGACCTCATTGTAAGACACATGCCCATCCTTTCAGTGTATATTTTTCTGTGTGAAGCATATGTGAACTGATCTTCCTAAGTTTAAATACATTTGCAATTATATTTGTAAAGGAGAGAAGCTTCTGTTCTAGAATTAAAAGCATTTAAATTCAAGTTTTGTTCACAGACATGTGAATATTTTTAAACTTTATTTGGTATAAAATAGAATATGTGTTAGAAAAAATGTTCCTCACTTTAGACAGCTGACTATAACTTCTCTTCAGTGTTTTAACACTGATATCATTTTATCCTTAAAAACAAGTAGGGAAACAGTTGCCTCTTATTTTCATTAGCAGTTTGGTAGCTAATTTCCTAAATTTGCAGAGATCAGCAAATTAGCCAGAAGAAGCTCATTGGAAATGTGTTACACATGTGTGAGTGGTGTAACATACTGTAGTCTGTTTTTTCTTTTAAAATCCTTTGTCTTGGCGCTCAACTTGAAGTACATAGAAATAATTACGTATTTTTATTATCTATGAAGAAGGTCCAGATATCAACTAAAATATTCTCAAAGCAAATACTCTTTGCTTTATAATTAAATTAAATTAAATGATACATAGAACATGTACATTTTAATAAGATATATAATGTCTGATAATTTTCTTACAAGAGAATTCAAATGTTTGCTCTTCTCAATAGCTCAGTTACTCCATATACTCTAGCAATATTGGAAAATGATATTACTTTTCATTTTTTCAAAAAGTAATGCCTTCCAACCTTTCCCATTCTCTTTGTTTCTTCATAGTAACTCCAACTCTTTTTTTCCCAACTCTTTAATAGTCTTCTTGATTTTCCTTTTAAACTAGGAAAAATGAATCTCTATTATTATTAATTTTATTTCTTTTTTGCAGTACTGGGGATTGAACTTGTGCCCTTGCACTTGCCAGACAGGTGCTTATGCCACTGAACTCTCAGCTCCCAGGCACGTGAATCCCTATTTCTAATGGTAGTCGCAAGGTCCTTAAACAGGTACAATTTTTTTCTCTGACACTTGGCACTGGGGCAATTTTTCTTCACTTGCTTCCTAGCATCTTAGTGCTCTTCTGTATTGGCAGCTATGTTTTAGTCTTCAGATATGTGAAAGTCTAACTGATTTTCAAAGAAAATCATTAATTTTGAAAGTATCTCTGACTACAATGTATTCCCTTTCAATTGTCAATTATTAAACTGAAGAAATAATCACAAGCTGTGTTAAGAAATCCAGTGAACCCACAGTCTGTGGACTTACCCTAACGAAACACTCCATTACATTACCTATAGTCTATGGATGAGGCCCTGCTCGGGGTGGTAGACCAAAGTGACTTCTTCAGTTTATTGAGATTAGTGTCAGTTCAGAGCCAGTGTCCATAAGCATGACAACATATTTGGTTATTTTATTTTTCTCAGTGCATCTTGGTAAAAGGTGATAATGTCTCAGTTACTCTTCTCTCATTGCTGGGACAAATGCCTGACACTCAAAATGAAGGAAGGAAAGTTTTTTTTTTTTTTTTTTTTTTAGCTCCAGTTACTGGAGGTTTCATTCCATACTCAGCTGGCTCCAAGGAAGACTGACACAAGGCAGAGGACAGCAGTTCATGGAGGTGGAAGGCAGCAAAACAGCAAGAGCAAATGGGAAGTGTTGGCAACAGTAGCTGCAGAGAGCAAGTCTGTTTTTCTGTCTCTCTTATGTTACATGCAGGCTATTCACCCCAGGCTGGGTGTAGCACTCACACTCATAATCCCAGAAGTACTCAGACCCATACTCCCAGCCTTGGATCATGAATTAATCACAAACTGTAGAACTGCACCTCAATGACTGTATGAGGCTTTGAAGGGACAGATACACACAAACTATAGCAGTCCATTTGTGGAAGGCTCTGAAAAAGACTATAAATTTTCATCGGTGTATAGGCTCTGTTCTCAAATGATCTATTTTCCCCCTTATCCCGGGGGTTCTGGGTTTGTAAATTGGCTCAAGTATAGGAACTGACTGATATTTCATGAATCTCTTTTGACAATTTAAAAAAAAAAAAGTTAGACTTCTATACACTTACAACTTTTGTTGTTTATATAGGACAAATAATTTAACAGACTTTATACCTTTTTGACTTTAGATACATCTTGATCTTATAGATAGTGTCATTGCGCTCTGTGAATCAGGCAATTTTGTTACTGTTTTGACTCTGCTGCCCATTTGGGGAGCAAAATACCCATCATATCTTTGATGACCTAGTGCTGTCACTTAGCCATTGTCTTCTATCCCACTACAGTTGAGGACCACAACTTTATGACAGTGGCCCTTTTATTGCATTTCCTTTTAAGATACACTTTATTAGTACAGATTTTCAGGATATAATGATTCCATTTTCGTGGGTAGTTGCATATGTATGCAAGAGATCTTACTTTTTTCAATCCTGCCCACTGCTTTATCTCCTCCTTCTTCATCTGATCCTCTTCTATCTAGAAAGATCTATCTCCCTACTTCCTATTATAATTTATTTTGCTTTTTATTAGTATGTAGGGTTTTCTTATAAGAGAAGTCATATGATATTTAAGCTGTGTGTCTGATTTATTTCTTTTAATACTGTGGTCTCAAGGTACACCTATTCCTACAAATGACTCAAGTTTGTCCTTATTTATAGGAAAGTAGTACTGCATTGTGTGTAAATTTTCTCTATCCATTCATTTGTTGTTGGAAAATTAGGCTGCTTCCAAGATTTAGCTATTAGGAATTGTGACACTGTATACATTGGAATACACATATGCAGTAATATAATGTCTTTAACTCTTTGGGAAGTTAGCCAGATGAGGAATAGCTGAGTCAAATGAATGTCAAGTTTTAGATTTTTGAGGAATATCCATTCTCATAATAGTTCTACTAGTTTAGGTTCCCACTAATAATATTGAAAGGTTCATTTTCTTTCTAGCCTTTCCAGCATTTATTATAATTTGGTGTTTTGATTGGTGTTCTCCCCTGGGTAACACAGAATCTCAGTTTTGTTTTAATTAGCATTTCCTTTTTTTATGTATTTAGTATAGTGTCTACAGGGTCTCACTACACAGATCAGACTCGTATTGATGCTGCTGTTTACAGCTTCCCAAACCCTGGGATTACAGGCATATGCCACCATGCCTAGTCTCTTAATTAGCATTTCTATGGTGAATATTTCTTCATGTGTTTATTGGCCATTTGTAGTTCTAGAAGTTCCATGCATTTTATATGCTCATTTTTGATTGCATCTTTTATTTGGGTGATCTACTTTTTGAATTCTTTATATAGTCTAGGCAGTAGTCCTCTTTCTAAGGGATAGCTGGCAAAATTGTTTCTCCATTGGTTAAGTTGTCTTTTCACTCTGTTGGTTGTTTCTTTTGCTGTGCAGAAGCTTTTTAATTTGATATGACACCACTATTGATTCTTAGTACTATGTCCTGTGTAACCACAGTCCTGCTCATTAAGTCTTTGCCTATGTCTGTGACTTCAGGACTTTTCCTGTTTTATGTTTCAGCAGATTAAGTGTTCTGTTTTAATGTCTAAATATTTACCCATTTTAATTTTTGTGTAGTATGTGGTAAGAGATAGGGGTCTGGATTCAGTCTTCTGCAGGTCTGTAGATAGACACTTTTCCAAGAAGCATTTATTGAATACTCTATCTTTCCATCAGCATATGTTTTGGCCCCTTTGTAAATCAACAAGATATTGACTAACAGAATTCAACAAAGTTTTTTTTATTTTCATTTTTGTTTTATTGAAGTACAAATATCAATGAGACAGTTTTAAGATACCTTGACAAGATGGATTTAATAAATTAATACATTGCAAACTGATTTCATAATGTTTTGGTATCATAGAAGGTGCATACATGATATTATACTTACAGACATTATTGTACCATATGTCAATTATCAGTAAATTAAGAGAGTGTAGCTGTTTGTGTATCTTATTTTTTATACCTGAATTACATTAAAGATTCAATAATTAATACTTTCTACCTTGTTATTTTCCTAGTGGTTGTCCATAGTACTAGAAGCAGACATAATATTCTGTCCACCCACCATTAGTGCAAATCTTGCCTCTCATAGAATAATGTAGAAGCACAGCCTTGTCTATCCCAACTGTACTGTCCATACACACACATCATGATTCTTAATTTCTATACCCCTTCCTTTGTCTACACCTGCCAGAGATGGGCACTCCATTGTCATTCAACTAATTTATGTGCCTGAACTCAACAACATAATGCAACACAGTTCAGCATTACACAGCAATAGTGAGTTATCCGAAGAAGTTGTTGACCACAGCCACTTACAGCTCAACTTATTATTATGGCCCCTTGGTGTATGCTTCATTTTTATACCTTTCTGCTGGATGGTTAAGACCTAGATAGAGCAAGACTAATATACCAACACATGTACTTTGTGTTTCTTATGAGGTCAGTGAAGTCCCCTCAGGGTTTATCTTGTAGTTTTGTACCTTATTCTGTAGATCCTTTGTCTGTGTCATCCATGTGAATGAGTCATGGCCAATGCTTGACCAGTTTGCTCTCTGTGAGAGCTTGAGAGAAAGTTTTCTCTTCATGTGACTCTCCCCAGGCACACTATAGAACTTCGATCTCTTTCCTCTGTGGCTCCATAATCTCCTTGTTCAGAAAATTTGGAACTCAACTGATGTTACAGTACAGGTTCACCAATGTCCTGAGTCTTCACTTACCTTTAAAGACTAGGGCGAAAATGTTGGTTGCCCTTGTGGCTCTTCTATTTCTCCAGTTGTGATCTGTGAACTTAGGTGGTTAACTATCCAGAAGAAAAGCTGATTAGTATCCTGCAGCATATGCCATTCACTTTGCTATCTGACTCAATTGATTTTAGTTGTTGTTGTACATTTCCATTTGTATTTCTGCTTTTCACTTCTTATACTAGGGAGACTATAGCATATTTACACATGTGTGTCTGGTTTGTTTCACTTATGAGTATATGTTCAAGTGGCATCCACTTCAGTATAAGTGCTTCAAGCTTATCATTCTTAGTAGCTGAGTAATACTCCATTATATAGAAATACCACATCTTTTTCAGCCATTCCTCATGTGATGGACATCTTGGTTGTTTCCAAGATTTTGCTATCACACATTGTGCTGCTATAAACATAGGTACACAAATATCACTATGATACAATATTTTCAGTTCCTCTCAGAAAATTCCCAGTAGGGGGATAGCTGGCTTGAATGGGATTTCTAGTCCTACTCTTTTGAGGAGTCTCCACACTGATCCCCACAATGGTTGAACCAGTCTATATTCCCACCAGCAGTAGAAAAGGGTTCCCTTTTCTCCACAACCTCTCCAACATTTGCTGTTGGTTGATTTCCTTATGATAGACATTCTTTCTGGAGTGAGATGGTATCTCAGTGTTGTTTTTATTTGCGTTTCACAGATGACTAGCGATGTGGAGCATTTTTTCATATATTTATTTGCTTCTTTAATTTCATCTTCTGAGAACTGTGTATTCATCTCAGATGCCCTTTTCTGAATTGGGTTTTTTAATTTGAAGGCCCTGTTATATCTTAGTTCTTTATATATTGTAGACAGCAGACCTCTGTCTGATTGCTTATTAGTTAGGATTTTTGAAAATTTGTGGGTTGTCTTTTCACTCCGTTGACAATTTCTTTTGACATGCAGAAGCTCCTTACGAAGAGTTGATCCCAGTTGTTGATTCTTTCACATGCTTCCCCTGCACAGAATTCAACAAATTAGAAATACACATCTCAGACTTATAGATCACTGAAACAGAATAAAGGATGCAGAAGCAACCTTAAATACTTTCAATTATTTGATGTTTAACAAAGGGGCCTATCTATATGTGTCATGGAGAGGTTCTTTTCTGATAGTTTTCTCTTTGAGGTTCTATAGCTCCACTTGTCTATGTGATACATTTTTCCCATATTTGGGATGTTTCTGCTGTTATTTCAGTAAATATGCTTTTTATACCATTTGTGCTATCTTTGGATTTTTTACTAATTTCAGTTAATGCTTACTTAGTCCTCATTTGGTCATCTTGCAACTGTTGGATACATTTTTATTTTCTCTTGTTGCTTTTAAGGTATCTCTCATCAATTGGTTACTGACACCATCCTCTCTTCTAGTTGTTAGAATCCAGCCTCACACTGACCAGTTTTGCTGCCAGTTCTTTTGATAGTTTTTTAAATCTAAATTTTGTTTCATGCTTTTTTTGTTACTCTATTTCTTTTCTGTGTTTGCCATTTATATTTTATTTTATTTGGTCCAGCTAGATGTTCATTACTGTTTTCTGTAGACTTGCTCATCATTTAATTTACTAGACCCATTATCTGTTTAGCTATATCTTCATTGAGCTTGCCAAGTAACTTATTGATTTGTTTGGTTATTTCCTTTGTAATCACTTTGAATAATTTGGCCATGTGGCTTTTGATTTACTCCTTTTCAGTGGGCCATGGATCAGCTTTGGGAAAGTTGAGAGTTTTTGGAGGCTTTTGTTGCCTTGTCTGCTCATGTTTCTATGTTTTGTTTGTTTTGTTCTGAGGCTTGTGGGTTGATTATAGTGAGATGCTTTGATGCTGGTTTGGAAATTTCTCTAGATAATCTCTGCTTTTCAGTGATGCCAACTGGGTGGGACTAATTATTGGCTTGTGTCTCTGTCCCGGGATTCATCCACCTGCATTTATTTGAGATGTGGTCTGTAGCATAATTGGTCCAGTAAGCATTGCTTAGTCCATTCACCCCAGCCTGGAAATGGGCTGTGGTACTGTTTTTTGTTTTTTTTTTCAAGCCATGACCATTTAATTTAGATCATAAAACTGAGAGGCACACCTAACATATATCCTTCTTATATTATTTAACTACTAAAAAGTTTCTTTTTAGGGCATTAGTGTAACTAATTTGGAATTACCTAAATAAACTTCTAATGTGGTTCTTAAAGTATTACAAATATTAAGAATAAACTTAAACATTACTTTTTTTGGACTAATGATAAATGATGAGGTAGAATATACTTCAGCAGATTTCCTAGCCCTAGACCCCTAGATTGTATTTGCATTGACTCTAAATACTAGTGGCTTCTTAGGAATGAGGGATCTGTGTTGCTGAGTAACCACTCTTTACTGCAAAGACATGTTTACTTTTTAAATGGTTCAATCTCAGTAAAATGTAAAAACCCTTAGCAGACCCCTAGTAAAAGACCAGTTTGTAAAACTGGGCCATTTTAATGTTTTCACAATTTAATAAATAGTTTTCTTGATGAATGTAGTCATGAGAGTTGTTCAACAGTATTCAAGTTGTGGTTTTCCCAATTGTTCTATAGTCTTCTACAAGTGTAAGAAATTATTATATGAAACATCTGTCAAACTTATAAGACTGTATTAATGGATCCTTAATTTTCAGGATTGTTGGTTACCTGGGCACATTTAACCCAAATAACCTTGCCTGCTTGTATCACAAGGCCCAACTTGCTCATGTTCACCTCAATCACTGTTGTACACAGTGGTGATGATATTTTTCACACAAAGTATCAGCAGGCAAAAAATTGCTTTCAGGATGTTACATGGGCCTTCTTAAAACATAAGCCCATTGGCCTAATGAATCTTTCATATTTAGGTGGTTTTCTTGTAAAGCCATCTCCAACGAGGCAGACTTTAATAACCATCCTCTTCCATGCCATCTTTTTTCTCTTTCCAGTTTTCATAACTTTTAGTAGTTCTGTTTCTCTTTGGGCACAAACGTTGGGGAGAGGAACTTCCCATTTTCCTGCCTTTTCTTTTTGTTTTTGTTTAATTATGTTGGAAAGTACTTTTGCACAAAACTGTCCCTCGCTATCCAGAAGATAGGCAGGTACTGCTCCTTGTGGAGACTTTTTTTTTCTGGAATCTGGGATTGAATTCAGGCCCTTGTGCTTGCCAGCTTATTCTACTGAGCTATCTTTCCTGCCGCCTTATGGAATTTTTTCATTGTTCTTTTGTTTGGTGTTTCTCTTTTCATACATCTTGATAGTCTTCTTTGTTTGTATTTTCTCTGCATGGCACTATTTGTGGTAGAGCTTAGCATTCAGGCCAGTCAATTTTTTTTTTTTTTTTGCCTTCTTTGAATGTTCATGAGCCTTTTTTTCACAACAGTGAGTTTTATTCTTAGTTTCTTGGATGAAAGATACAGAGAATAAACATTAATATGAAAGCACAAATTTTGCAGATACAGATAGAGTTTGAATATTTTATATTATTTGACCCATTTTTTTAAATAGCATACAACTTACATAAGTTCTATTTGTTAGGCTTCTTATATCTTTCTTTTCTTCAATGGCCTTTTGACTTTCTTTTTCTTTTTCTCATGGTAATTCAAGCGGTAACCATAGCATTTATGATGTAATTCACTGTATTCATTCCATGGCATGATGACAGTTGCAGAGCCATCATAGGCAGCCTCCAGTGTACAAAGAAAAGTCCTAACTTTGGGGTCTTCCAGAATGTGAGCTGTCTCCTGGGCTATGGTATTGTTAATGACACAAAAGCCATTTTCACTAAAGAGTCTTGGGCCTGTGTTCTTTCAGCCTTGGGTTTGAAATTCTGAGGGAGTTTATGTTCAACCTGCACCTTCTCCATGGCAGTCTCTCATGGATGTCTCTCATCTGGTCTCTTTGGAAGCTAACACTGGAATCCCTGAAGCTGCTGCCCACATGTGTACTTCCTCTCTGGGTCTCCTGGTTTTCCTTACCTTTTTAGTCTGAGGGGCCCTATCCTCATTTAGGATTAGACCAATTGGTTAGTTCATACTTTGCTGCCCTGTGCCAAGATGAAGCAAGAGATAGATCCAGCTTGGAGTCAGTGGATGTTTGAAGCCAATTTGGGGCTTGCTACACCATCTTTCTTCAATCCCTAGGTGTTGGCCTTGTCTACCACCAGCCCAGTCAATTAAGTAGCACCTCTGCTCTGCCATACAAAGAGAAATAAAAATGCAGAGCTGAGTAGGAATTAGCAAATGGCCACTGCCATGGCATGTAATCCATAGGTACAGAGTTAGCCAGGGACCAAAGTCATGGTTCCATCTGGTTCCCATTGGGTACATATTTATACAGTCTCATACAGAAAGAGATGTTCCTCAACTATGCTGGAGTTCCTCTAATAAATTCATTTCTCAAGGTCATGATAAAAGATACATGTTAGAATGCTTTATAAGTCTATTGTAAAAGCTCAGTCTCACTAAGCCTTTGACAACTGTTGTGATCGGGTGGGATGTCAACCTGATTAGCTTTGAGATTACCAAGAGGGTTAGAGAAACATGCTCCTCAATGTGTTTGGATAGGGGATGGATATATGGCCTAGAGATCTGTGTGTGGTCCATTCTTCTTCCTCTCTGGCAGTTTTGTCACTCTGCTTCCCAGCTAGGATTAACTGGGTATCTTTGCTTTCCTACCCCATGTTACTGATGATTCTGCCTGGGAACCAGTCCACTGTGAAGAATCCTCTTAACTGTGAGCCAAATTAAAACTTTCCTTCCTTAAATTGTGCATGTTGGTTATTGTGGCTGACCAACGAAAAAACAGATTAATTACTTTCATAAACAGTATATAGAAGCATTTCAAATTTACTTAGCTTAACCTATCTTTTGGCTCATCTTTCAGACAGTAGAAGGCCTTTCTAATCGACTGAGGTATAACATTAAATCTCTGATCTCTGACAGGTGGAGAATAACAACAGATTCTACCTGAGCCCACTGTAGTCCCCCTAGCATTAATCCACACTCTTATTAGTCTTTTTCACATATGTTCTGTGGTTTTATGCATGAAAATTGGAAAAATCTTGAAGTTATTTTGGGGAATGGCTGTGCTCTTTATAGGTCTTGCTTCATATCTCATCTTTTGGGATGAGTACTAGGACTTAAATTTCTGTGTAGTTGTAGAAGCAGAGAGGCTCTGTTCTTGAGAATCAGCAGCAGCTTAAAAGCCAAAACTTGTATCTTTTATCCCTGTTTCTTTTTAATAGATTATATCAGTAGATTGCTGAGCTGAGTTTTGACTTTGACATTTACCCTTAAGTTTCCCTTATTAAGGTTAGTGATGATCCCATAGTCTAGGCACAAAAACACTGCAAAGTAATTGTGCATCATTTTAAAAAATATGTGTAGTTGGACAATATCTCTTCTTTTTTACTCTAGTTACCCCTTTTATGCATTCTTTTGATAAGAATTTCCCTACGTTTGTAACATTGGTCTTTTTTCCTTTATTCTGTTCATAATCCTGATGGATATTGATTTTTTTTTCTTCTCTGGATTATCATGATTGTTATGTTCAGTGGGGTGCATTATGGCATTTAGTCAAAGAGAGAATGTTATGTCTCTAGTATCTGATACACTATGGTAGTTGGTGGATAGAAAAGAAAGGTTGGGGTTTCCCTTCTTTGGCACCCTCTTTAACTTTCAAACAAGAAAAACAATTTGACTTCTCTTTAAAGAACAATAGACTATAATTAGGCTTACAAATAGCTTTTTATCAACTGTAGTTTACCTTTTTAACCTCTGTTGTGATTAGCATTGATTTTTAAGTGAATTTTTACGTGTGTTTACAACCAGATAAAAGTCAAAATTAGTTTATAGTTTATCTCATTCAGTAATTTACATGTTGCTTACTCCTATCTGTTCAAACTGATTATACTGAATGCTTTGTTCATGAATTTATTGAGTACTAAATTAGTGAGTATATTGTTTTGAACATGTGTTACCATGTTCAGAAGACATCAAATTTTCCCAGCTATTCTAAATTGTTAAAATTCATATGGAAACTGAATGAAATTTTAATACCCATAATCATAATTTACCATTTAGTTTGAATAAATGCATTATATTAAAGCAAAATAATCAGAGTTGTCCTTATCTAATAATTACCTACTTATTGCTTTCAAGGGATTAGATCAATTTTCAATGGCAGTGGAATTTCACCCCACTGTAGCTTTAGAGGTGTTAATACTAATGATTTTCATATTTCCCTGGTATAGTTCACACTATGATCTTGTGAAAAGAAGTCTTTATCAGGGATAAAGATGCCCATTACTACAATGCCCGGATAACATCTGTTTTCTATTTTTCATCTCACTAACAAATGATGTCAAAGAGGAATGATTGATTGCTGTCAATGTCATGGAAAGTCAAATAATAGTCCTTCTTTGAATATATGATCAAATTTTATTTATTTACTTACTTATTTTTGAGACTGGGTCTCACTGACCTTGAACTCATAGTGATCCTCCTCCTTGAGATGTCCAAGCACTGGGATTATAGGCATGTGCCACTATGCCAGGTTCAAATTTATTTTAGTGTCCTTGGTAAACCAACACTTGATAATCAGAATAGTCACATACAAATACATTCAAACGATTAAATGAAACATGTAAATATCAGATCATATTAAATTTCCTTTTTGAAATTGAAAGTATACATGAATATTTATATTTAATCTTTTTTTCCTTCTTATTATGCAGAGAAATGATGAAGAAGCAGTTGTGGATAGAGGTGGAACTCGTTCTATTCTCAAAACACATTTTGAGAAAGAAGACTTAGAAGGTAAGATGTTTTTCTTGGGACAGCTATTAGTGTTCTTTCCTAAAGTCTTTTAAAGAAAAATGTGAAGTAATATCATAAAATCACTCAATTGAAGTACTGGTGATGCATTTTGAGTGAGTAAATGTAATTGCTTTAGTACAGGGTGGAATGCCAACAGGTACACTGGTATGATTGAGACACTTTCATTCATTCAAAAGACCTTTACTATGAAAAGAAAAAATGATAGATCAGCATAAGAGGTAGTGGTGTAAGAGGTGAATATAGTGCAAGAGAAAACTCTAACTCAGCCTACTAGTAGGATAGGCCATCATTGGGAGAGTTAAGAACAATCACTGTTTCAGTTTTTCTCAGATATGTGTACGAGAGAGGTACAGATAATTTTATGGATTCTCTTCAATAGGAATAAAGGCAGATAAATTTGGGGGGGGAGAAAGTATGATTTAGAGGTTAAGGCTCTGACACAAGACTGCACTGGACTCAAATACCAGGACTGGCCTTTAGTTGCTGTTAACATTTCAGCTGATCCATTATCACTGAAGTTGTTTACTTGGCCATCAAAATATAGAGAACAATGGATAGTTCCTAAAGTTTCTATAAAAATTAAGGCAGAGGAAAAAAAATTAAGGTGGAGGGTTGGCCAGATAGATCAGCGGATTAAAGTGCCTTCTTAGGCAGACATAGTGACCAGGGTTTGATCCCTGGTGTGACTTGTCAGGTGATTGAGACTGGGTGTGGTGGTGTATGCCTGGAATCTGTGTAGTGAGACCCTGTACAGAATATATTAAAAAGATAAGGTGAAAATACATGAATAATATCAGGAATAAGAATGACAGGGACTATTGATATGACAATTTAATGTATATATGGCATTGCTTTATTTTTATGTTTAATAAAAAGCATTTACTAGTGTAATTTAAGGTATATAGTAGTTGTCATCATCTAATTGAAAAGTAAAAAGTGAAACCCAGGTCATCTTCATACAGGTAAGCAGAGAGAGCTCCTAACAATCCACTGAGCTGAGAAGTAAAGTGTCTTTCTTTCTTTCTTTCTTTCTTTCTTTCTTTCTTTCTTTCTTTCTTTCTTTCTTTCTTTCTTTCTCTCTCTCTCTCTCTCTCTCTCTCTCTCTCTCTCTCTCTCTCTCTCTTTCTCTCTCTCTCTCTCTTTGTATTTTAAGGAAGGGTCTACAGGGTATTCAGGGTCTCTCTACCAGATTGGACTCATAGTGATCCTCCTGTTTGCAGCCTCCCAAGAGCTGGGATTACTGGTGTGCCACTACACCCAGTCTCAATTGTGGTCCCAGCTTGCCCTGGGGGCAGGGCCAGCATAGTAGGACCAGGATTTAACCCCTAACCCCTGCACCTGCTTAGTGAGCTACTTGGCCGGCCTTAGTAAAATATTTTTCATTTAAGCACTGTAATGTGATCATTAAGTTAGAGTCATTGTACCTATTATTTAATTAAAATGATTACATAATTGAAAATAATATGTCATTTAGCTGCACTTTTAAATAATTATATTACTCTGTGCCTGACATTTACTTGGTACACAGAAAATACTGAGATCCCAGAAAGTTTTTGGATTAGCCTACTCATTACTATACCATCCACAGTAATTATATAAAAAGGGAAAGAAAATTTGAACAGTCAAGACTTGTAAAGGATAATATAAAAAACTGATTTTTTTTTTTTGTGTGGACAGCCATCTACTGCTTGACTTCTGACAAAGTCACCTTAAGTTTGGAGTCAGGAAAGCAGAGCCTCACATCAATGTCCCCACAAACCCCTTGGGGCTCTTAGGCTTATGATTCGCATGAAGGAAAGCACACAATCACTTGGGGTTTCGGCATAACATAATTAAGTGCATAAGGTTCTTTCAGAGATCGACTCTTTGCCCCCGACCTTGTAAACCTACATAAAGGGACAAGCATAAGCCAATAATTTTCAACAATAACATGGAAGTTTAGTCATGATCTTGAGGCAATGAGAAAGTACCCCCTGAGGGTTGGTTGTTCGGTTGGAAAGAAATAGAACAGGAAGAACATGACTACTTCTTGTTTATACTGTGTACTCATATTAATCAAAACTTGAAATTGTTTCTCCCTTTTAGATGAAAAGTCACATCTGTTGATCTTTTCATAAAGAAAATTTATGCAATCACTCATGTATAAATAAGGATACTGATTTTGCTCTGAGTGGAAGAGACACACTCTTCTTCCCTCCTAACTGCACTGTTTTTCTGAGTCTTTCCTTTTTGCTGTCTACTTTCCTCTCTGTTTGGGTTGTTCCCTCGAAGTTGAGGCTGTTCCTTGGCCCTCTTTTGCTTTGAAATACTGTTATTTTTTTTCCTAATGACAGTATTACTATCTTTTTCACATGAATTTTCTTAGTCATTTTATGATATGTTGATAGTTGATTATCACTAAATCATGATGTACTTCTCATCCATATATTATTTTCTTATCCTAGGTAATTGATCAAAATCACAAATAGGTATAGTGTATGTATGTGCATCACAGTAGACCCTTTATAACACCCTCAAATAGTATATTTATAGGGGACAGAAAAATTTTAGAAAGTCAATATGAATAAGTCTGGGGTTAAAATACCTTAAGTAGGTATCTTAATAAATTCACTAATACCTTAAAGCATTAATGAACAGAACAAAATCTGGACTATCTAATTGTGTTGTCAATTAAAAATCTCTTTTTCCAGTACCACCAAAGCAAGTTTTTATTTTAATAGAGCCTGTGTTCTGCAAGTGGTCAGTACACAGGAGGGACCTATACATTACTCCAGAAGTAGCTGAGTTGTGCTGCTTACAAACATGTGCTAATCTGTGGCAATGTGGGCTAGAGTTGAAACAAAGGAATCTCTGGAAGACCTCCTGCTGTGGATGTTGGATATGTAAATAAGTCCAGGTCCCACTTTCTGTGATCTTAGCTTTGGTAGAGTAACTTTTCCCCTTCTTCAAAAATTACTTAAAACATTATATTCTACTGTCACATGCATTCTCTACCTGTGTATACCCAGCACAAGAAAATGTATGTAAAATATATAGTTATGCTAATTAAAACACCTTAGCCAATCTTATTTTATATTTTTTCCATCCCAAAGGCTCATTCCATGTAGCACCATAATTATTTATAAATTATTAGTTGTTAATTATTATAGATTATGCATGGATCATCTATGCATGGATTATCCATCAGAGTACTTAAGTGAAAATGGCTTTTAACTGATATTGAGCATATTTTAAGGCTAGTTTCTTGTTTTGTTAGTTTTTTTAGTGCATGTTTAGGAAATATGAGAATGTCTTATTTTGGCATAACATTATAAAAAGGCAAATATTTATGTTATTAGAACTCTTACTTTTTATTCTTTATTTTTTGGTGGAACCAGTGATTGAACTCAGGACCCTGCACTTGCCAGGCAAGGCTAGAACTCTTACTTTTAAAGGATATTTGTACAGTAATGTTGGTAAAACAAAGTACATATTTTAAATGAAATAGAGTAGAGGATTGCTTTTGTAGATAAACACTTTTATAAATATAAGATATTCTTTCAGTTAAGTGGTTAAGTTTGAAATTTTTTTGTCTCTCAGAATTTACATGCATATTCTTAGCTAATAAAATTAGTAGTATTATTTAACATCTTGAATACATCTTGTAGAAATGCCAGGTGGTTAAAAATATCTACAAAATCTCAGGTGCAATATATTTAGCAGAAAATGATCACCTGCTGAATAACAACAGATTGGTGCAAGAGATTAGTTAAGTTATTCACACATATTACATATCCTGATAAATGGTATGCCAAATGTGTACTTTCTCTCCTTCAAAATATATTTCTTTTTGTCTTACATATATCTGATGCCACTTTTATCCCTTCTCTTACTATTATGTAGAATCAAGAGTGTGCAGTTTTATTAGATTTTGTTCACTTCTATTTTTATTCATCATGCTGTCAGTAAATTCTTTGAATCTATTTTGGTAGTGTCAGATTCCCTACTTTCTTTTCATTCCCACTGCTGTTGTTTCATTTCTCTCTCTGAATATGTCTATCCCATAGTGCAGTCCTTACTGATTCAAAGTATTCTTTTTAAACCAACATCAGATCCTATGGTAAAAACTAGTGAAGGATATTATAACTCTATAATTAGATAACTTCAGGATTCCAAGAAAAGCAAAAATTGTTGCAGTTAATCAATTTTTATTTCTGATCTCCCATGTCAGTATGGAATTAGTACTGTCTAAAAGTACAAAACTTCAAAAGTAAAGATGTTTTAATGCTCTTACAATTCTTTCTTCTAGTTATACTCGAATACTAGTATATTAGAGTGTGGCCAGATTTAAACTAAGGATGCCCAGATACATTTGAATTTTACATAAAAAATGGATAACATTTTAAAATGAAGAACAGAAATGTGGATTTCCTATGTGGTATTTTTATTTGTTGCATTTCATTTGCTAAATCTGGAGACCCTCATCATACATGTTAGGATGACCCTTAAGAATGAGACACTCCTTTCTGCAGTGGACAGTAGGGTTGATTGCTGATGGCACCTATCTAAGTTCTCTCCAGTCATTTCTTTCAGCTGAAAAGAGCTGTGTGCAGTGTGTTGAAGCAGGTTGCCTTGTGCCATACTGAGACTGACACATGATCAATAAAGGAATTCAAAGCCTTGGAGCCCTCGCCTCATTTGGGGACAACTCATTTGAGAGTTCTCTGTGAAATACATTGAGGTCTTTAGTGCAATTTCACCCTAACTTAGCTTTTCTCTGTATTATATCCTGCTTTTCATATATCGCACAATGTTATTTTTGAAAGGTCTCTTCAACAAACTCCTTGAATACAAATTTCTGTCTCAGAGTTTGTTTCCTGGAAACTCAGTCTTCCCATTATAATTTGCTCAGTATATCATTAATATAACAGCCATACAGCAGGTGGTAGTTGACAGGACCTTCACATTACTACAGATTTTTAGTCCTTGAGTTTAAGGACTATTGTAATATGTTAGAGAGCCTTGAAACTACTTGCATTGGCCATGATAGTAAATGAAAATCAGTATTTCGTTATATGGAGAACATCAAATATGTGTGATCAAAATAGAGAATCATTAAATGCTACAGTATGATAGTGGAAATAGGCTCAATGTGGTAGTGCCAACTGTAGCTGCTGTAAGAGTTGTGGAGTTTTTCCAGAATAGGTTAACATAGCTTTAGCTGTTGACCTGAAAAATATATATTTTTCTATTACTAGCAACAAGGAGTAATTAACAGAAGTAGTTAATGGTCCTTGTACAACAGAATACATTTATGGTCTTTCTCTGGAGCTCTGTTTACTCATCTACCTTCTGTCATAATAAAATCCCAAAGGATTTTGATTAAGTAGAAGCTCTACAGAAGGTTACATTGGTTTATCATACTGCTCAAATGAATGCAAAAGAAGTGGCAAGGATGTTAAAGGTCTTCATAAGACAAATGCATCCTATAATTTGTTTCCTAGTTAGTTTCATTAAAAGAAAACATAACAGTGTAATGCTACCTTGTGTCTCAAACTCTAGGACAAATGAGTAGGTATGTAGAACAGTTTCCACATGGACCCAGTAAAAAGATAGGTCTCTAGTTATTCTACTCCAGTTTTGTCTTCCTCACATATTCTTGTTTTGTCCAGTTTTTCTTAGAATGGATGCCTGTACTTGAAAAATATTTTAAGCATTTTATTTTTAAGACATGACCATTGCTATATCTTCTGTAGGAATAAGGGTATGTTAATGAAGCATGTATAAAGATAGTGTATCCTGTAAACTAATTAGATGATCATAAAGAGAAGAAAATTCAGTGATGAATATGACATGAAATATTTTCGCACATTTTTGCTGAATTAATCAATTTCAATTCAAGGCAACAGTGTCAGACAACTGTATTGTTTTAGTTTAATCAAAATTTTTTTCTAGCAGTAAAACACATAATATACAGTTTACCTGTTTAACCATTTGGGGATATGAAATTCAGTAGTGAATAGTGGTGCTATGAACATGGGAATGTAAATATCTCTGAAATCCTTTTCAGTTCTTTTACAAGGAAACCTAAAGTAGAATTGTTAGATCATGTGGTAGTTTAATTTTATTTTTGGAGAAACTGCTTCACTGTTTTCATTAGCAGCCACTCTATTTTACATTCCCTCCAACAAGGCATGAAAGTTCCAATTGCTTCACATCTTTATGGGCAGTTGTTATCTTCTATTATTTTACAGTAGCTTTTTCATTAAGTATAGAGGTTAATAGCTCATTGTGATTTTGATTTACATTTCCAGGAAACTAATAATGTGTCTTTTTATGTGCTTGTTCCACTTTGCATTTCAGTTTTGAGAAATGTCTATGAAAGACTATTCTATATATAGACAAAAACTTGATTAGACATTTAACATTATTAAAAATTTGAATACATAGGCATTAATACAGTTATTTGTTTTATTGTTGTTGAGAAATAGTTATGTATTCTCAGTGCTAACCACTTATAAGGCTTATGATTTATAAATGTATTCTTTCATTCTGTGGGTTGCTGTATCACTTTGCTCATTTTGTCCTTTGATGTACAGAAGTTTTCACTGTAGTTTAATTTGTATATTTCATTTCTATTTTTTTGTGCTTTTGGTATTAATCATAGAAATCTTTGAAAATATGTATCATAATGCTCTTCTGTATGTTTCCTTCAAAGACTTTTTAGTTTAGGATTTTATACTTAGGTTTTTGATCCATTTTAACTGCATGTTTGTAGATACTGAAAGGTGCCTGCTCCAGAGCAAGACTATAGATAATACTTTATTTCTTATCATTATACCTGTTACATCTAGACTTCTAAGCACAGGTGAGTTTTTCCTCAAATTATTGATACATAGAAAACCCACTTAGAGAAAAGTGATGTTATTTCTCATGTTTTCGTCAAGCACTTATAGCATAATCTCTGTTATTTTCTAAAGCTGAAAACATAGAAGAACCAATAAAACCTTCAATATTACTAAAGACTTCCTATTAAACAAATCCTTTATGTTGCCCCATAACAAATCCATACTTTCTCATCTCTGTTCGTATCTTCTTTATCCACACAGATTAAGTTGCTCATTGTGTCTGTTTTTTAGTGATGCATGAGCCCTTATAACAGAATTACCTTTTTTTCTCAAAATTCCTTTCGAATTTATAGCTTTTCTTTTATTATTGTGTTTATGTATTTGTATATTTTTATCATACAATTTTTCTTTGACAAGCTGTAGGAGTGGTACATTTTTTCTTACACATTTTCCTTTTATCTGAAATATATAGGTGTTAAAATCTATTACACTGAATTTTATGTAAATGCATATTAATTATGCAATAATTTAAATTTGTAGAATGCTTAGGAATATAACTAACATTTATCAGATAGTTTTCTCTTCAAACAACAAATATGTAAATACAAGGCTTTTTCGTTACATTGCAGTATTCTAAAATAAATGTAATTGCATTTATTTTTATTTATCATTATTATT
Source organism: Ctenomys sociabilis (assembly GCA_004027165.1). Taxonomy (NCBI): domain Eukaryota; kingdom Metazoa; phylum Chordata; class Mammalia; order Rodentia; family Ctenomyidae; genus Ctenomys; species Ctenomys sociabilis. Next base: position 23,090 of record PVKA01004235.1, read on the forward strand.
TTTTATATGGGATCTTGCTATGTTGCCCAGGTTGGTCTTGGATTTAGGGCAGAGAGTGTCTTCTTGCCTCAGCCTCCCAAGTAGATGGGACAGCAGGCATGCTCCTGCAAGCCTGGATAATCCAGTTGTATTTTGTATGTTTCCCTACTTACATTTTAATATGATGTTAAACTACCTTAAAAACTGATGGAAGGGGAAAATAATTACCGTATTTTGACCTGTTAATTCAGTAAAAATACTTTTCTTTAAACTTATTGATCTTTAGCAGATGCTAATACATCTTTATTGGCTGGGCATAAAGGAACACACTTGTAATTCCAGAAGTTAGGAGGCTGAGGCAGGAGGATAGCTGTGAGTTTGCGGGCAACCTTAGCTACAAAGGCCTCCATAAAATGCAAAGGGAAACTGTCTCAAAAAGACAAAAAAAAAACAAAACAAAGCAAAAAACCCCTTAATTTTTGAAACAGGACCTTTTTACATAGCCTCTGTTGTCTTCAAACCCACAGCAGTCCTCCTGCATCACCCTTCTGAATGCGGGGATGATAGGTGTGTGCCACCACACCCAAATCAAAATACTTTCTTAGTCAAGGACTTAAGACAGAAAATTATATCCATATTGTTTTCTCAGTACATTTTGGGGATTTTTTTAACAGTTTATTTTCTTTTGGGGCTACCTATTAAGAGAAAGTCCAAAGATAATATGAATAGAACACCTAGTACAAAACTACCATACAACAGAGTTCTATCAATGGTAGTAGCCTCCTGATTTTCATAAATTATGTTCTTTAACTCTTAATAAAGATTACTAAAATGGTATTCTAATATAACTTCAAGGGTTTGGCACTAAATATCTAAACTAATGAATGGAGTACAATAGTTCTTCATGCTCTATAAATCAAAAATGAATGTCATTTTTGTTGTTGTACCATTAAGCTTATTTGCTTATTCTGTTGGATATAATATTGACATTTCTTGTGTGGAGTTGGTACTGTATGGAACACATTTTAATTCCTTTTACTCAACCCCTTTTGATCCCCTTCCTTATCCCTCCTGCCTCTTGCTCCTCTTCCCAACTGAGGAAATTCTTTCCTCCCTACTTCTTATCAACCCTTTTATTTTGATCTTTATTTATAATTTGAGTTTCTTTTATTACTAGTTCACATCCATTATGTCGGAACTAGAAAATAAGAGAAAAGTAGACTTCGAATTTCCTACTCTTATGATACATTGGAGTGCAGATTTGTTACTCAGGGCAAAACGTTGTTATATAATGAGGCCTAATATACTATATGAAAAGAATATATCAGCATAACCAGAATAATCATTCACCACACCATTTCTGACTCAGGAGAAGGTAATAATCAGAGAGATTAAAAAATTTGAAATGAAATGTTTTATGGTGGAATTTCTTACAAAGTTAAAAATGACAGTAAGGCTGAAACTAAAGTATGTTTCTGTATGGCTGAGTTGTTAACAAAATCTGAAAGCTGTTTGCCATTGGTGAATAGTGAAATCATGTTTGATTATAGAAGCAGGGAAATGGACTATGGGAAAGCAAACTTGCTAACTACTACTAACCCTTTGGTGAGGACAGTTCCTTAAAGACTTGGAGATACTAGGAGCAATATAAATAGTCAATTAAAAAGCAAAACTGAAGCCTCATGTCAGCAATTTGTCAGAAGAAGTCATGAATCTTCCTCTCCTCCACAAGCATACCAAATTAGGAACAATTCACAGAACAATTCTCTTGCAAAGAAATTCAGCAACAAATTAAAAGACTTTTGTACTCTCCTGGAATACAAAACAAAATTAATGGAAGTTGATAAAGACATTCGGGACAGATGCTTGGTAGATTTATACCTTTAGCACAGCACCATGCAATTAGGTAAAGATCTTTTATCTCCTAGCTCTTTCTATTGGAGAGAAAGAGGAGGTCTATATGACCTATGCTCATACTTCTATAGGGATTACTCAAAGGATTGTTTTCTGACTTGCTAGTGCATGTGGCAAAAATCTGGCCCCTGGGGAGAATGAAGATGGTGGTTGAACTGGTAATCATCAAGCACCATATAGAATGAGCAGAAAATACTCTCATCTTCCAGCTTCTTCCTGTGGGGGAAAGATTTGAGCTTTTCAGTGTCCAACTTTCTTTTGGCTATCCAAGGGACTGGCTTCAGTATTGCCTGTCTTAACCTACTGATAAGATCTGGAGCAGTCTAGCTGCCTGGGAACAAGTGAAAATGGAAAGGACTTTGGTGTGGTAGTTAGCAGTCACCCACTGCCCAGCATGGTGCAAATGAAAATAAAATGTAGAACACAACTCCCCCCTGGAAATGGAAAGAGATGACAGATTAGAGCAAAGTCATATTTTCTGGGGTCACTCAGAGAACTGATTTTAGTCTTTAGACTTTGGCTGGCTCAACATGCCTGGGGGCAGGGTGGGTGTGGCATGTGGTGCCAGGGATCAAAGCATGGTCCCTACACTTGCCTAAGTTTACCTAAGCAGGTGTTTTAGTCTGCTGAGCAATCTCACAGGCTCCTGGACATTTATACTTTTGTCAAGTTAGTAACATGTGACACAAGGTTGCCTAGTGACTGATAGCTGACCTTAACCAGTTGGATGCTTCTTGGATCTGAGGTAGCTTGTTGCTGTAGGCACCTGAGGCCTAGTCCTGCCTACACACATCTGACCAATTTTCCAGCTTCCATGGAGTTCGGCATTTAGTAAGTATACATGTCAATAATTTTTAAAACAATTTTGCAAAAATTTAAGAAGTTTTATAGATGTCAAAATCACAGTGGACTGGGATCAGTTCCGTGAATAGGAAAGCCACTCTCCCATTGGAGACTAGTTTTATCTTATCTCTTAATTTATATTTTTTCCTGCATTATAAAATTAATAATATAAATTTTCCCATAGTATAATTGCTATTTATTTGAAAGAGGAAATCATTTTCTACTGCTATTTCTGGTTGATTAACTTGGGTGCAATTTAGTGATGTTGACAGATCAGTGTTAATTGCTGGCTCTATTATAAGTGGTATTTGGTGGATTGGTAATAATTAGTGTAATTAATTACACATGATTTACCTCAAACTGTACATTTTAACTAAAAAAAAATATGTTGGCTATTTCAGAATGAAAATTAGGTAGATGAACTAATACCAAATGATTCAGAAAAAGATAGCCAGTAGTAAATTTCATTCCTTTATTCTTTAAAAATATAATTCACTTTAGACCTAAAATTAACTCTTAGCTGAGACGTGCACATGTTCCGTTTTTGATTTCACATCATTTTGTGTATGTGGCTCTCATCAGTTCATTTTGATTTATAATTTATTCCTGATACTTTGCTTATTTGGAGTAAGAAATAACTTCGTAGTTATCTGTATTCTGTTTCTGCAGTGTATTACACATCCCGATCAATTTGAAGAATCAAAAATATTTTTCTACATCTGATTATGGTTTATCAGACTATTTCCAGGTTCAGGCATACATTAGCATGGGAAAAGTAGCTTATATTCACATGTGTATATGTGGCTAAGAAATCCTACAAACTTATGCTTTAATCATCTGGAAGTCCTGGTAACACATTTTATATCTTCTCCATAGAATGTTACTTTATAAACAGCTGACTTTCAAACAGGAACCCACAGTGCTAATCTCTCTTCATAGTTCCTTATAAACCATGTTCTGTTTAGTACTATTCTTTGCCTACTCATAGCAATATGTAATATGGAGGATATTTTAATGGGAAATGTGTTATGTTCTTTGTGAATGAGAACTATGTGTTTGTGTGTGGATGTATATATATATTATTTTTCAATTAACTATTTCATAGATACAGTAGGTGAAATATCCTCTTTTTCACATTAACTGTATTCCTATAAATATTAAAAGAGAATTTTAAAACAAAGAAATTTTTCTGTTAATCCTTACATAATTTTCTTGAAAAATATTTACTATTTTGAAGGTAAACAGCAAATGACAAAAGCCTATTTATATTTATTACATAGATTTATGTTAACACTGTACTCAGACACCCAAGACTTCAGTGTATTTATTACATAGTTACACAGTTTAACGGCATGGGAAGAGTAGTATGAAGGTGACATGATTAAATTGATTAAATTCTCAAATTTCTTGTTAGCTGTTAATTGTCCTCCTTAAGCTCTTTGGCTGTATGTGATGCATTGCCTTTACAGGTTATTGTTTTTTACAGGGACCTCTCATAACATGGACATGGGTAGTGCCCAGTTAATTAGGAATTTTCAGGGGGATGTCAGCAATATTCACAAGTATTAATTAAAGTGCTAATGGGATAGTCAGCCATGCTCTGAAATCACTGAGCCCAATTTGTATGTTATTCCCCAAGGAGGTTTAGATACTAATGTTGTCAATTGACATTTTTGTTCTAAATACTACTGGATGCTATTTGAAAAAATTATTAGTGTGTTACTTTGCCCTTAAATAATTACAATGAAAATATCAATTGGTTTTTAATTCAGATGATAATGAACAAGTAATAAATAATAATTGAAAATGATGCTTTTAAATTTGGATAAGTTATACACATAATTTAGCAATAAATTGAATCAGGGAAACCTTAATAAGATTAATACCATTTTAGGTCCAGTATCTTAGATTGCTATTCTGTATGCTCTATTGTATATTTTCTCACAGTGAACTTCTTTACCCATTTTTTAAAATTTAAAATTGGATTGGGTCTTTGAATTGGGGGGCCTGATTTTTTAAAATTTCCTTATGTGTTTTAGATCTAAGTCTTCTGTTGGACAATTGGCTAATATTTTTTCCCACTCTGTGAGTTCTCTTTTCACTTTGTTGGTGATTTCTTTGATTTAAAAAAGCTTTTTAACAAGGTGAGATCACATTTGTTGATTCTTTCTAATATTTCTCTTATAGCCTGGATTTTGTTCATGAAGTCTCTGCCTACACCTAAATGTTTGAGATTTCTACATATTTTCACTTCCAGTAAATTTAGTGTTTATATTTTAATATTTAAATCTTTGATCCATTTTCATTTAATTGGTATAGACATGGGTCTAGTTTTAGTTTCATATATGGAAAGCCAGTTTTTCTAGCATCATTTATTAATGATGCTGTCTTTCTTCCAGTGAGCATCTTTGGCTCCTTTGTTAAAGATAAGGTGACTGAGTTTGTTTGGAGCTGCATCTGCATCTTTTATTCTTTTACGCTGCTCATGAGGCCTGTTTTTTTTTTTTTTTTGTCAATGCCGTGCTGTTTTGTTACAGTAGCTTTGTAAGATAATTTCAAGTCAGGGAATGTGATGCCTCCTGCCTTGCCTTTGTTGCTCATGATTGCCTTTGATATTCTAGCTTTCTTCAGGTTCCATATGAATTTTAGGAATGTTTTCTTTACCTCTGTGAGTTATGTTAATGATATTTTGATTGGGATTTTATTAAATCTGTGTAATACTTTTGGGAGTATGGGCATTTTTCACTATGTTGGTTCTTCCTATCCAAGAGCAAGAAATACCATTTCATTTTGTGATATCCCCTTAGGTCTACTTTTTTAGGGTTCTGTAATTTTCACCATGCTGGTCTTTTTCACTCTTTGATAAATTGATTTCTAAGTATTTCAGCTTTTTATGTGCCATTATGAAGGGTGTGCTTTCCCTAGTTTCTCTCTCTGTGAGTTTGTTTCTTGTGCATAGGAATGCTATTGAGTTTTGAGTGTTGACTTTGTATTCTGTTATGCTCCTGAGTTTGGTTATTAAACCTATAATTTTTTGGTGGAATTTTTGGGGTATTCTATATAGAGTACCATTTCATCTCCAAATAATGATAATTTAACTTATTCCTTTCCTATTTTTATTCCTTTTCTTTCTCTTGTGTAATTTCTCTGGCTAATGTTTCCAGAACTACATTGAATAGCAGTGGTGATAATGGATGTCCTTGTCTTGTTTCCATCACACAATGCTTTGAACTAAGTATACTTCAGTTGTGGAATAGCTAAATATGTCTAACTGGTATATGCTTTACTTTACATGGTTACTATTTTTTAGTGAGACAAATGAAAAATTAACCTATACTTTTCAACATTATATCACATGCTATGCAATAAATCACTTGAATGTGTTCCTATGCTAATCACCATTCTAGTTTCTGGTTTTATATGTTTTTTCCTTCATTCTGTCACTTTCTTAGCCACCTCAGTGTTCTTACTACCTATAGTATGTCAGAAGTGTTGAAGACACAATGATAATACCAGATTCTCTTGCTTGTCCTCTGACATCTACCTCTCGATGAAATTTAGGTAGAGAAATAATAAAGGAAAGAAATAAAAAGTGTAAAATTCTAATTTTCTAACTGATGAAATAAGTTGTCTGGCCCCCAGGACAGAAAATATTATGAATGTTCTTTTTATTACCCTCAAATTACTTCAGATGAAAACTAGGGATATAACTCAGTCATAGGATGCCTGCTTAGCAAACATGAGGTCATGAGTTTGATTCTGCACAAAAAAAAAATCCCATGAACATAACATTACTTCATGTACATTTGTACTGCAAGTTGTGCATAATTATTGACAAAAGGATTTCTAATTTTTAGCTAAATTATATAAAAGTACCCCCTTTTCTTTCCATAGCTGAATTTGCAATAATGATGACTTACAATGATTCAGTTAGTTGCTGACATAACAAGAATGGATTTCAAGACATCACAGTGATTAATCCAAAAAATGTAGTATCAACACCAATGAAACTGATTGCAGTATTGATCATGAGTACAAAGTTTATGTTTACAGTATTGAGACATAGTTTAGATGTCAGTAACTTATTTCTGTCACATCTCATAAGTTTTCCTTTTATGGTTTATCAATATGTATTTAAGTCTCTATTGAGTGCTCTTGTCCAGCCAAATAGCTCAGTGGATTAAAGCGCCTGCAAGTAGGCACAGAGGCCAGGGATTGGATCCCAGGCATGCCAGCCCTGACCCCAGGGCACACTGAGATGGCAAGTGAGACTAGGCATGGTGTTGCATGGCTGTAAACAGGAGAATCACTACGAGTCTGATCTAGCAGTGAGACCCTGAAAACCCTTCCCTAAAATACAGAAAAAAATAAAAACAAATAGTGCTCTTAACCATAAATTACACAGCCCTCTGTCTCCAGCTGTCCTAAATTCTCATTGCTTTTAAAATTTTGACTATGTCTTTGTTTTCAGCTCTCTCTTCTCTTTCCTTGGCTTCCTCTCTTCTCAGACCACATCTTCCTTGGTAATTTTTTTTTCCTGTTTTATCCACTGATTTGTTTTTCAAAACTTTCTGGAATTCTTTAAAAATTGAAATAGTTTCTTTATTCTGAAAATTATGAAAACAATATAAATTCAATTAAAAAATGAAAGAAATGTAAAGAAATATCAAAAAGCAAACTAAATGAAACAACAATCTTAAAATCCTGGCACCCAGAAGTGATTGCTATTAATATTCTGAGTAAATACTGGTAATAACAAATTTGGAAATATAAAAAGAATACTAATTTCATTATATGTCAGAAACAGATACATAATTATAGCTAAGCTATATATAGATGGAATTATAGCATGTTTAATCATTTGAACTCCTCTTTTCAATTAAAAAAGCAGTATGCTTCTATATTAATACTGTAGTCATCATCCATTTTAGGTATTACATAGCATTTCATTTCACACTTGTACATTACTTTCTTAACCAATATCTTACTAGTGGAGGTTTTGATTATTTCTCATTTCTGTCTGTTAAAGAAAATTGCTCTGAACATTATATATGGAGCTCTTGTGCTTGATGATCTTTGATGTAAATTTGGAGAATTAACCAATCAAAATATTATACAGTTAAAATTTTGATGTGTTTATATCTTCTTCCTGAATAATTATACTCACATACTCTCCTCATGTCAAGCTCTATATTTTTTAAGCCTTTAAAACCCCTAACTTTTAAATGTTGGTTTCTCTTCACATTTGCCTTTGATTTTTGAAAATTCTTCTTCATGCTATCCCTGTATGATTTACTTCCTGGAATACTATTTTTACTCCTAAGTGCTATGAAGGCCATATGTGTGTAACCAAAGTGCTCCAGGTATGCTTGGTAGCCCTTAAATACTGAGTGAAACTTAGGTACGCACACTAGAGAACTGGATACCACAATTGCAGTAGGGGTCTAAATCCACCAATATAAATATAAGCTGAGGAAAATGCTAAGGAAATACTTAGAGTAGGACTGCTAACTTTGTTTTTTCAAAACCTTAATTAATAGGACAGTTTCAACAATTAATACATTCAATATTGTTGTCTTCATAGTGGTTTTTCATAGTATAAGATGCAGACATGATATCCTGTCCAAACACTGTGAGTACAAACCTTTCTTCTCATTGAATTAAGAGAATACTAGCCACGTATCTATTTTGTATATACAGATACAAATAGTCCTTCATCTATACCCTCTTCTTTTTTGTTTAGTATTGTCAGAGATGGATATACCATTGACATTTAAACATTGTAGGTGTGTGAATTCAGCAAAATATTCTAAAATACTTCAGTAGTCCATAATAGTAAGACTGGCAATGTCAGAAGTTGTTGAATTGAGCCCTTTACAGCTCAGCATATTAATATGGCCTTACGTTTCATGCACCATTATTATACTTTTCTGCTGGATGGTTAAGACCAAGATAAAGCAAGACCTGTATAACAAGAAATGTAACTTTTGTATCTGACAAAGTCAGTCAAATCCCCTCAGGATTTACTCTGAAACTCTGTACCACAGTTTGTAGATCCTTTGTCAGTATATGCCTGCTAACTTAAAATTTTTCAAATACTGTCCAGAATGGTATACCTTTATGTGTTAAACAGGATTAGCGTTCCATGTAAAAATATAGTATTCCATGTAAGACAAAAATAAATGCTATTTAATTATTAAAATTGTCCAATAATGGAAAAGGCTATTTAGCAATGTTTAGTTTTAGAAATCTCAAATTTCTCTTTGTAGCTCCAGTTTATTTAATATGTTAAAATGAGACGTTTCTACTAGGTAATTTGTATGACATTTCCTAGCTCTAAGTCTATGACCTCTTCTCCCCTTTTTTTCTGTTTCTTTTTTCTCTTTCTTTCCGTGTGTGTGTGTGTGTGTGTGTGTGTGTGTGTGTGTGTATTTGATTTTGTTTTTATTGGTGCTTAGGACAATGGAGAGAAAATGTCCCATGGGGTATGTCCCTCCATGAAAGGAATGCCCATTTTAATCTTAGATATTTTTTAAAATAAATTCTCTGATCTTTAAGTAAGCTTATGTAATATACTTTAGTGTATAAAAAATAATTCCTCATTAAATTTGATGTTTGAATGCTTTGAAGGTTTTTAATTCACACATTCATTGAAAACAGGAATTTGTTTTAAATTTGAAAAGGATCTTAAGCTGTATGGATAGAAGAATGGATTGAAAAATGTTCTACAAGTTGCCTAAAATCCACAGAAATAGGTTTTATACCTTTCTTCAGGAGGACAGCAATTTTAATGAGAGTACTTGTGGAAAAATACTACAAAGAAATTTCTTGGTTTTTGCAGAACCAGAGGTTGAACTCAGGCCCTTGCTCTTGCCAGGGAAGCACTTATTCTACTGAGCCATCTCCCCAGCCCCCAGCAAAGAAATTTTTTATAGAAAATTGTATCTAGTATCAGCATCCTGAGTTAAAATTAGGTCATATCTAATTAACATTAAAAATGTAATAATTCAGAGGCACTAGCTACCTGTATATTCTGTAAGAGTATTCTGTGATTCTTCTCCCAAAATGCTTTAGACTAAGACTAAAGGATTGAGTCAGTATTTTAATGTCTGTGACTTGTCCCGGAAGGATGAGTGGAAGTTCAGATTGATTTATTGAGTCATCCCTCTATTCCTCCACCTTTCTATTGGAAGCCAGTTATTTAGTAAATAAAACAGATGAAAAGCTGGAGTGTATGTACTACATAGTAGCTTGAATTTTACTCTAAGCAGATGTTTAATATGGGACAACCTGAACAATTTGTAGCTTTCTTCTAGCATTAAGTAGATATTTGTGCGCAAAGCAGTTGGAATGGCACAAGTTGTGTGTCTTATGGTGTGGTGCCTTATTTGCTAAGGCCGCTGATGCCTTATATGTTATATCTCTATAGTGTCTTCCTAGTCAGGTAAATAACCTCATCCCATACACACAAGTAGCAAAACGTGGGCATTAGGTGTTAAACCTGGTGACTCAATGTTTCATCCTCTTTATCACTACTATACTAGGTATGTTTGTGTGTGCACGTGTGTATTAAGAATCAGCATGAAATCTATCGTCTTAGGATATTTGAATAGACATTCTTAAGTGCTATAGGCATTATTTTGCCTAACAAGTCACCATAACTTATGTATGGGCAAGTTGTTTTTAATTTTAATTATGGTATTTATAAATTAAAAAGCCAACAGTGTACAAGTAGTTACATGAACTTCACATGAACTCCCAAATTTTTCTTCTATTTTTTCCTCTCATTTTCTCCTTCTTCTAAACTTTCTATTCTTATTGATCTAAATGCCATTAATTATTCATGACAAACTGAAATGCACCTTATTACCGAAGGCAAACATGAACCAAAGTGGACTTTCCCTGATTGCCATGGTTATCTTGACTTACATTATTATGAATTTATACAGCATTTAATAGTTGATACCACATAAAATCATTTCTCCCCCCATATTTTAGGGCAATATCTACAGGGCTGCATGGTGTACAGGGTCTCACTGTGTAGATTGGACTTGTAGTGATCCTTCTGTTTACAGCCTCCACGTGCTGGGATTACAGGCTCCTGCCACCACGCCCGTTCCCCCAGAGGTGGGGCTGGCACAGCACCCTGGGGATTGAGCCCTGGCCACTGCGCTCTCCCTAAGCAGGCATTTTAGTCCCCTGAGCTATCAGGCTGGCCCCAAAATAATTTGTTTTATTATACATTTGTAATGTTTAATTCTTTTTACTTGTACTTGAATGTATATTAGTGCTCTCTTGGGCAGCACATAAGCTAAAATTGAAACAATATAGAGATTAGTAGGCTCCTGCACAAGGATGATACATAAATTCATGAGATACTCGTATTTTTTTTAAAAAGAAGATGCATCTTAGGTAATGTTTTCATTGTCAGACCTGATTCTTCAAAAGTACATGGTTATCTCTTTTCAGTGCAAGAGTTTGCTCTATAAGTATTCCTTCCTACCCATTTATTTCTTAGTGAAACTGCATACTCTTTGAGCACTGTCAGTAGTCAACATTAAGCTGTGTTGCAACTTTATAATATTGAAATTTTTAAAAATCATTTTTATTAGAAAATAAACTTATTACTAGGTTCATTGATGCATTCAAGAAAAGTTCAAAGCTTGTATGTTTCAACATTAAGAATAAATTATCTCAAGATACAAAATTATTTGCTGCATTTTGCTTAAGAGAATGTAATAAACTTATAAGAAAGAGTATTTCTAAAAATGTGGCATCCTGCCCTTTGACCAAGTATATTACTGTAGTTGTTCTCTTTTGATGAGAAACTTTAGGACTTTTAAGATTTCTACTTTCTAGAATCATCATGAATAGGTCCTTTATTTTGTAATGATTACAGATCTGAACCCAGGGCCAGGTAAATGTGATCAACAGGGTCTAACACTCCTTCTGTTTTTAGGAAAGCAACACAAGGGCCAACAGTCCCTTAGTATAATATTATCTCTTTGCTATGTAGAAAATCACTCAAACTTCTTTGTTATCTTTTTTTTCCCCCTAATTCTTTCCCTCAGAAGAAAATTTGTGCTGGAATTAGAATTCTTTGATATATTATGATAAAAGATGTCTTGCGTCTTGTTGTGTTCTCTGCCTGTTAGGGCCTCCAGGGAATTAATGACCACATGCTTATTCAGCTTAATGTACTTGATCATTCTCTATGATTGACATGTCTAAATAACTGTAGTAGCAATTCAGTTATTATGCACTTGCTGTGTTATATTCATAGAAGCAACGTGGTTTCCTTCAAGAGTAGGTAGTGTGACCCCCTCTAACCTAGCTGAAATAAAGGATAGCAGTTCTTAAGCTTTATTATTAATTATGCTCACCAAATACATCTCTTTCCCTACTGGATTTTGTAAACATTCTTCACATATAAAGAACTGTTTCAGTTCTGAGACTTCTATATAATTAAAATGTTTGCAATAATTATAAATCTACTTAATAGGATTGTACCCATATAACTTAAGTGTCAAAACTTTAAGATTTGTTAATAAGATTTGTGCTCAGAAAGCCATATTACCTGTAATAAGCCCTTTTTCTTTATACAGAAATTGTATTTTCTTTCTACTATATGTGTGTCTTTAACGTAAGAAAAAAAAATCAGAATTTTTCAGGAAACACTTTTGTTATTCATGGCTGTATTTTAACTGCTTTGATTTTACTCAGACTTCATTATGAATTCCACTTAAGCCTCCAGAAAATGAAATTCAACAGAGACATTGAGGGGAAAATTTTTGATTTAGAGTTCAAAGGCTTACTTGAAGAAAGCACTCTAAATAAGATTTTACACGATAAAAGAGAAGAATAATCTTGCTCTTAGTTTGAGTCTAAATTGTAAGAATTTTAAAACAGCACATAAATCCTTAATATAGTCTAGTGGTCTATACATATCACAAATATACTTTCTTTAATAACATCTTTTATGCTTATTCTAGTGTTTTTAAGTATGTTTGTATCTAAATGACAATACTGCATATAAAGTTTTAAAAATGTGACATATTATTAAAGATTTAGTCAACTTAAGATAAATCCATTTGAACGTATTCCCTCTTTTAGCTAAAATTTTAGCCTTTATTTATAAAATAAATTATCTTCTAAATCTCGAAAATTAATTCAAGTTAGGATCAATACTTGTCACATCATTTCAGAGCAATAACATTAGCTTCTTGAATTGTTTTCTTAAGTAATACTTAGTATGATAAAAAATTAAATTTTGGTCACAGTATGGCAGGAAACATTGATAGTAATATTATCTAGAAATGTGGTTAAGTTGTTTTTCAGCATCTGAGGTGATTCTGTAATTTCTTATACTAGTTATAATAAAACAATTTGTAGTATAAGAAGAGCAGGAAAACAATGCAATGGGAGAGAAAATTTTTATTTGTTTATTTATGTATTTATTTTGTATTTAGTGCAGGGTCTGCAAGGTCTCACTGCACAGATCAGGCTCATAGTGATTTTCCTGTTTTCAGCTTCCAAAGTGCTAGAATTACAGGCCTGCACCACTCGCCCAGTCTCCATTGCTGTCTCAGCGTGCCCCAGAGGTGGGGCCAGCATGGCACAAGGGGATGAAACCCTGGTCCTTGCATCTGTACAAGCAGGCTTTTTAATCTCCTGAGCCATATGGCTGGCCCTAAAAAAGTTTATTTTTCCCTTATTATAAATAACTTGAAGTTTCACACTGTATAGGAGCAAATGAGCTAATATGTATTAGTGTCTACTATTTAACAGGTATTCTGTTCAACATTTTGGATCTATTGTAATGTCTCGCAATCTTTGTAGGAAGTCTGCTAAGTTCACTAAGGAGTTTTAAATATCTATATTTATTTTGTTTTAAAAATTCTTTAGTGTTTTTGGGTCAGAACTGACCTATTATTGCTATGCAAGCACCATTCTTTTTTTTCTTTTTCTTTTTATTCATTTTAATGAGAAAAAAGATAAAAGGGCAATGAAAGAGTATTTGAATAGGATAGTAGGACAGTTGCAATAATTAATACATTAAACATTGTCTTCATAGTAGTTATTCCGAGGACAAGATATAGACATGATATCTTATTTAAACAATTTTAGTACAAACCTTTCTTCTCAATGAACTAAGGGAAAGTAGCTGAATATTTATCCTAAATATGTTGTGTATAAATATGTTTATGTGTATGTGTGTGTGTATAATTTTTTAACAACAAAACTATATTTTATTTATAGTTTTACAAAGTTAGTAACATTTGACGCAAGGTTTCTTAGTGACTAATAGCTGACTTTAACCCAGGCAGGATATCTGTCTCAGGACTGAGGTAGCTTGTTTGCTTTAGGCACTGAGGTCTAGTCCCACCTACACACATTTGAATGATTTCCTACCTTCCATGGTTCCCAACATAACCACGTGTTTTGTTTGTTTGTTGCAGATAGGTGTTCCATTAAAGTTAGAGAAGCTGTATCTGGAGAAGTCTTTAATGGACCTTTCCATACTTCAAGCCAATCCAAAGATTGTAGGTACCTGAATTTAGCAAAATAACCCAATGTAGACCAATAGTCTGTAATAGAAGTGAGTTATCAGCACATCTGGCACTTGTCAGAAGTTGTTGACTTGAGACTTTTACAGCTCAGCATATTAATATAGTTTTTTTTTATACCTTGTGGTTACATTTTTCTGCTGGGTGGTTAAGACCAAGTTAAAGCAAGAGATATCTAACTAAAAATGTAACTTTTGCCATCTGAAAAGATCAGTCAAATTCCCTCTGGATTTACCCTAGAACCATTTACAGCACCCTGTAGATCTTTTGTTAGTGTCAGCTATCTGGATAAGTCATGGTCCTTGCTTGAACAATTTGTTCTCTGTGAAAGCCTTAGAGAACTTTTTTCTCTCTAGATGACTCTCCTTAGGTACACTATATGTCACGGATCACATTCCTCTGTGGTCCCATAGTCTCCTTGATCAGAAAATTTGGGACACCACTTAATTACAGAATGTCACAGCAGAGGTTTCCTTATGTACTGAGTCCTCACTGACCTTGAAGGACTAGGATCCAAATATTGGCTATCCTTTTAGCCCATCTATCTTTCTAATTTCTGGTCTGCAAACTTTAGTTGTTAAATATACAGAAGAGAAGTTTAATGATACTATTATCTTATAACAGAAGTAGGTAAACTTAACATCACTATCTATCTGAATATCGAACACCTTAGACATAAAATGGAAGTGCCATTTTCCAACAACCATGAATATTCTAAAATTTAAATTCCCATAGAATATGAAAAAAACAATTACACATTTTTACACAGAAATTTAGAAATCAAGCTGTATACAACACTGTAGCAGAACAATCCTATGATATTTTTCCCTTGTTGCTCATTTTCTTTTATTACTCTTTTTCTAAAACAAACATTTACTTTAGAGAGAGTATAGCAATAATTGATATGACATGAGAAGCAGTGTGCATTTAGAAGGCCAAAATGATAGGTATTTCAAGAGTAGTTTTAGCACTGCACATTGCTGTCCTCACTATAGTTGCTCAGTTCACAGTTATCATCATATCAAGTTAGTCAGGGTGAGAATTCTACCCATTAAATGCTATTTTCAAAAACCTGATGGAAATTTTAAGAACCATTGCCTTAACTGTCTTTTACAAACATAAATGTATGTTTTTTGCCTCTACCGTATTTCTTAACTTCTTTCCTTTATCTCTCTCTATGATTTTTAATCCTTAAGTTCTCTTTTTCCATTTAACTGTGTTATACTTTTCAATTTTTATTTCTTCTTTGAGTTCTTACACTAGGGAGACAATGTGGATCTAGTTTATGACTGTAGCTTCAAGTTGTGTCCTCTTTCCCATAAAGGATTCGAGATTATTTTTCTTTATAGCTATATAATACTCAATTGTATAAAAACCCCACATCTTTTTCATCCATTCCTCTGGTGATGGGCATTTTGGTTGTTTCCAAGATTTGGCTATCATAAGTTGTGCTGCTATAAACATAGATGAACATATATCACTATGATATGATGTTTTCAGTTCTTTTAGAAAAATTTGCAGGAGGGAGACAGCTGGTTTGAATGGGATTTCTAGTCCTAGTTTTTTTTTTTTTCTTTTCTTTTGAAGAACCAGGGATTAAGCTCAGACCCTTGCACTTGCCAAGGAAGCGCTTATTCCACTGAGCCATCTTCTTGGCCCCTCAGTCCTAGTTTTTTGAGAAATCTCAGCCCTGATTTCCATAATGGTTGCACCAGTCTATATTTCCACCAGCAGTGGAGAAGGGATCCTTTTCCCTTCAGCCTCTCCAAAATTTTCTGTTGGTTGATTTGTTCATGATAGCCATTCTTTCTGGGGTGAGACGGTATTTCAGTGTTGTTTTAGTTTGCATTTCGTGAATGGCTAGTAATGTGGAGAATTTTTTCATGTGTTTATTTGCTTCTTGTATTTCTTCCTCTAAGAAGTGTGTGTTCTTCTCAGATGTCCATTTTTAGATTGGGTCTTTACATTTTGGGGCCCTAATGTTTTTTAGTTCTTTTAAATTCTAAAGATTATTTTATTTTTGTGGTACCAGGGATTGAACTCATGACCTTGTCCTTGCCAGGCAAGTACTTATTCTGCTGAGCTATCTCCCTAGCCACCTAGTTCTTCATAAATTCTAGATGGGAGATCTTTGTCTAAGTGCTTACTAGTTAAGATTTTTTCCAAATTTGTGAGTTGTCCTTTCATTTTGTTGGTAATTTCTTTTGATGTGTAAAATCTTCACAATAAGAGGAGGTCCCAGTTGTTAATTTTTTAGTATTTCCCATGTAGTTTGATTTTTGTTCATTAAATGTTTGCCTACCCTATGTCTTTAAGATTTCCACCTGCTTTCTTTTCCAGGAGATTTAATGTTTAGATCTTTAATCCATTTTGACTTTAGTTTAGTGCATGGTGATAGACCCAGGTCAAGTTTTAGTTTTCAGCATGTAGAGAGCCAGTTTTTCCAGCACCATTTGGTAAAGAGGCTCTCTTCTCAATAATCCTTTACCTCTTCAGTTGCATCTTTCTCTGTTTTTGTATCAGTAAATGCTTGCCTCCAGGAATGATTTTGGGAGAATTATTCCTTTTTAATTTCATCAAAGAGTTTGAGGAGTATAGGAATTATATCTATTGTAAATTGCTTGTAGAATTCAGCTATGAATCCACCAGGACCTGGGTTTTCCTTTGCTGGTAGTTATTTTTTTAATTACATTTTGAATTTCATTGGCTATTAATGCATTATTGAGAATTCTTTTATCTTCTTGATTCAGTTTTGTAAATTCGTACCTTTCTAGGAATCTTTCTATTTCTTCTATGTCTTTGATTCTGTGAGAGTAAGATTCTCAAAATAGTTATTGATGATCTTCTGAATTTCCACATGGTTGTGGTAATTTCATCCTTTTCATTCCTTATTGCTTGAATTTGATTTTTGTATCATCTTTTTGATGAGGTTAGCTAGAGGCTTATCAATTTTATTTAATTTTCAAAGAACCAGCTTTTTGATTCTTAATTCTTTGCATTGTTTTCTTTGTCTTAGTTGCATTAATTTATGTTCTAATCTTTATAATCTCCTCTCATCTTTCGGTTTTGGGTTTGGTTTGCTCTTCATTTTGTAGACCTTTCAGGTGAAGCATTAGGGCATATATTTGTTCCTGTTCTGTTTTCCTAAGGTGTGAGTTTACAGCTATAAATTTTCCTCTAAGAACTGCTTTCATTGCATCCCATCAATTCCGACAAGTTGTGCTTGAATTTTCATTGAGTTGTAGATATTGTTTAATCTTTTGTTTAATTTCATCTGTTACCCACTGTTTGCTGAGGAGGGTGTTGTTTAATTTCCATGTATTTATGTTTTTTGTGGGTTTTTTTGTCATTTATTCCAGATTCATTGCACTGTGGTCATATAATATGCATGGGATAATTTTTGTTTTCTTGCATATACTTAAGCATGACCTTTAGGCTAGTATGTGGTCTGTTTTAGAAAATTTCCTATGTGCAGTTGAAAAAAATGTATATTCAGATGTGGTCAGATGAAACACTGTATATGTCCATGAAGTCCATTTATTCCAAGTTCTGGTTCTAAAGTTTTATTATTTCTTTGCTAAGTTTTTTTGTCTGCTTGACATATCTTTTTGAGATGAGGGAGTGTTAATGTGCCTTGTTAAGATTGTGGTATTGGATATTAGATTTTTTTGTGTCTAAGATTTGTCTTATAAAGT
The DNA here is from genome assembly GCA_004027165.1 of Ctenomys sociabilis. Lineage (NCBI taxonomy): Eukaryota > Metazoa > Chordata > Mammalia > Rodentia > Ctenomyidae > Ctenomys > Ctenomys sociabilis. The sequence continues at coordinate 41,088 of PVKA01004235.1, forward strand.
TGGGTGCTTCCTTATTTGGTGTGTACATGTTTATAACTGTTATCTCTTCCTATTGTATTTTTCCTCTAACCAGTATGTCTTGGCCTTGTTTATTTTGTTTGATCATTCTTGAAGTTGAGACTGTCTGCAAAGGATTGCTACCCCTGCTTTTTTCTGAGGTGCTGGGGAATGTAGTATTCCAAGTAACATTCTTTTTTGAGGAAGAAATCCACAGTTATGCACACAGGAAGAGTTCCCCAACACAAGAGAATGGAGTTTCTATAGGAACCCTGAGGCAGAGGAAGGGAGCTTATCTTCCTTTTTTTGGAGATATCTGAGCAGGAGATGATGGGTCCCAGTTTAAAACCATTGTAATGAAAACTAGGACTCTGGGATCCTGTTGTGCTCTGAAATGGAAATATCTAGTTTTTTCTGGGGCTCTCTATCTAATCAAGTCAACTTCTAACACAGATTCCAGTTTTTCTTGTTTTTAGGTATTATTCAGATACATGAAAACAGTTTCTTTTTAGTTACACAGCTGTGAATCCTGGCAATTTTAGTGCTGTTGTTATTTGTTGAAATTTGTGGCTATTAACTTTATTTCCACTTGTTCTTAATGTTTTTAACAACAAAATGTAGTATTATGTCTGCAGAATGATTTGCTTTACAATCATCTTCTGAATCAAGTTTTACTTATTTAATAAATATTTATTGAGCATCAAAAACTATGAAAAGCTTGTATTGGTATTGGAAATACATTAGTAAACAAATCAAAGACCCTTGCCTCTTAAATTTACAAATTTTCCATTTGAAATTAGAAATTAATTATTAACACAGTCAGCAAATTATGTGATATTTGACCTACATGGTATTTGTACAAATAAAAGCATAGGAAAATGAGGGACAGTAAGGGTTCAGAGAGACAGGATGTATAGATGTTCAGGACAGGTTTCACTGAAAGCCATTATGAAGTTAAGACTTTCAGGAGGAGAGGAATTAGTCAAGTGAAAAGAAAATTTGAAGTGGAATAAAATTCTGAAAATTTCCTAAAGTGTAATGAGAATAATGAGGCTGGTATTGTGGTTGGAGTGAATTGAAATGAAGGGAAATAGACAAGAGAAGAGAGAGAAAAAAAAAAAAAAACCTAAAATGGGTAAGGGCTTAGAGATCATGGAGAAATTGTTATAGTTTTAGAAAAACTTTGGCAACATTTCTGTGTGAAATTGGGTGGCATTAAAGGGTTTAGCAGAGGAATCGCATGATCTAATTTTCATTGTAAGAGGATGACTACAAGACTGGCCAGATAGCTCAGCAAGCTAAAGCACCTACTTAGGCAGGCATATGGGCTAGGGTTTGATCCCCAGGGTGCTATGCTGGCCCCGCCTTGGGACATGGTGAGATGGCAACAGATACTGGGCATGGTGGCATGTGCTTGTAGTACCATATCTTGGGAGTCTGAAAAAGTAGGATCATTAGGAGTCTGACCTGTGTAGTGAGACCCTGTAGACCCCATACTAAAATACATTAAAAAAAATTAAGAGGATGACTTGCTGGTGCTGTGTTTAGAGTGAAAGCTAGACTCATGAAGAACTTTTAGGAGGCTTATGCAGTAAAGTAGGCTGTGCCTCTTGATGCAGTGCTGTAGTAAAATAGGCAGGGGCTACTCCTCTCTGAATAAGGCCTAACTAAAATTTATTTGAACATACTTCTTGCTTTTTCATTAAAGGGGTGAATCCTAAAATGATTTAAGATTTTTGGTCTAAGTAACTAGGAAAATGTTTTCTCATAGCATATCAGTTAATAGTAAGCATCAAAGGTGGTCTGGGATAGAAGTGTAGTCTTGCACACACTGAAGTTAACATGTCTGTTAGGCCCACAGTTTAGTAAGTAATTATATACCCTTGAGTGTGAGAGGCAGCTTAGAGCTAATGATGGAACAGTGGGGTGGTCAAATGTGCACTGTATTGGAAATTATTTAAGTTTGGTGGATAGGCTTGTGTAATTTTAAGGTTATCTATAAGAGAATGAATTCAAAATTGGAGTACATATATCAGATACAGAGGTGAATATTTAAAATGAGAAAAAATTAAAGCAAGTACTTATTTGGAGACTGATAAATAGTACAATATCACAAAATTTGAAAGACTGTGTATCTTCAGTTAACTACATGGCTCATAACAATGTAATATCCTTTTCCCCACACTTTAAACTCTTATACCAATGACCATATAATATTACTTATGTTAAAAATATGGAAAATAACATAACCTTTTCTTTTATGAGACACTGAAATTTATTTTTTATTATTGGTAGTCTAGAAAGCTTTCCTTCATTTTTATAATTTAGTGAAAATTTTCAAAGTTGTCTTAAAATTCAATATAACTCCTACCAGACTTCTTGTATATGTGATCTATAAGACGTAGAAGAAATTTCTAGTGATATTTTTGTTCTGTACAGTTTAAGCCATGCTTCTTCAGTGCTGCCTATCTACTTCCAGTGTTAGGCAGGCTGTGAGGCATCCTTGTGTCGTGACACCCCTTCCAGGCCTATATCTCTGTGGTATAATATGAGATGAGTTTGGCACAGTGGATATGCAAGTACTCCTGGATGCTATTTCTTTCCCAGGAGAGCTAAGAATAACTTATTACATACAGAGAGGACTCTGAATCAAGTCCCCTAAAACTCAGTCTAAATATATCTCAAACTCCATTTCTTTGTAGCTACACAAAATGTTCATAGACACTAGAGTGCTTCTACTAAGTGATAGAAAGCAAAAGAAACAATGGTTTTATGTAGCAATGGTGAATGTGCTTTGCTTAAATGTATTTTTCTAAAATATATCTTGTGAGAACACAATACACACACACACACACACACACACACACACACACACACACACACATTCTGCCTCAGGAACTTGCCAAAGGTCTGTGCAAGTGAAGGTACCTACAATTTAAGCTTCAGAAATTATGATAAGGCCATTCTAAAGAGTTAATAAAAAATATTTTTTCCTATATCATGGGATGCTGTGTCATGTGTCAGCTTTCTGAAATGTGCAGTTTGTTGTACCATCTTTTCTTACTATAAATACATACTTTCATACCTGCTTTTATATTCATAATTGTGTAATCTTTTTCCTAAAATAGATTTCACTATTAATTGGACTTCAGAATCCATATATTCTTGATTTTATGAGTTATTGAACTGGACTGAAGGATATTTGAGGTTAGGATACCACAAGGAATGAACTATAAAGTATGGAGGTGGTATGACTTGTGAAGTTAAGATGACAGAGATGTTGCAGCTATTACCAGTGAAGGCCTAGCATGACATCATGATCACTCTAAGATAAATATTCAAGGCACTGAAAGCAGAGCATATCAAGAATCATTACAGTGCTTGGAAAACTAAAAAATTTAGGCAAGAAAATTACTGGAAACAATGAATCTAAGTAAGGAGCTCAAATCTTTGACAAATGGAAAGTCTCTGGATCTTAATAGATAGGAGCAATCATGAAATAAAATGTAGTGAGTGATAGACTCTACCATGAAATTTAAATCTGACAATGTACAGGAATAGTCTGATAATATTAGAGTGGAACACAGGAAGACCATGCCTATTCAAGTCATTCAATCTGTGGCAATAAGAAATGAGTGACATCTCTCTTTCTTTGAGTAAGAACATGAGGAGAAGCAGCCATCAGTAGGGGGCTGAAATAGAAGCAGTGTCCTTCAGAGAAAGAGGTACTTGTTTGATTAAGAAAACCACAGGGAACAGTTGGAAAGCATATTCTTTTGGCTCACAGGAAGAGTTTCAGTGCTTGGGAAGAAACAGGAAAACAAACATTATTTTTACTAGCTTGCAATTTTACATATATTAAATGTCCTATAAAATAATGAAATTTATTGCCTTTTTCCCTGATAAAATAAAGGTCTCACTTATAATCATTGTTTCCATAGTTCCTGTGTCTTTTATTCCTATAAAACTTGCCCACTTGGAGGGCCTGGGGAGATGGCTCGGTGGCATAAGTCCTTCCATGGCAAGCACAAGGGCCTGAGTTTGATCCCCAGTTCTGCCAAAAAAAAAAAAATAGTAAAAAGAAATTGAAGAAAACTTACCAACTTGTTTCTTTCTTCTCATATTTTTCCTCTTTATAATTTTGCTTTTCTTTTATAATTTTCTGTTCATCTATATTCACCTTACTACTTAAGTCTTTTCTGACCTTCTCTCCTTATGCTTTGTCTTTTACTATTTATCTCATCATTTTACTTTTAAATCACACAATGTATTATTTCCCTCTTTTTTCTCATACTTTAACTATATCTGTGATTGTGCAGTATGCAATCACAGAGACAGTATTAATTTTGACAAGTTCTTTCTCTACCTTGAATGAAAAAAGCTCCATCAAAAAAGGAGTTACAACATCCTATAATTAAGTTGTGTCCCAAATTTTCTGATCAAAGAGATTATAGAGCCACAGAGGAAAGTGATCAATGATGTAGAGTGTACCTAAGGGGAGTCACATGGAGAGAAAACATTCTCTCAGGCTTTCACAGAGAGAAAATTGGTCAAGCAATGGCCATGACTCATCCACATGATTGACACTAATAAAGGATCTACAAACTACGGTACAGGGTTTCAAGATAAATCCTGAGGGGATTTAATTGACCTTGCCAGATACAAAAGTTACATTCTTGTTATATAGGTCTTGTTGTTTCTTGCTCTTAACCATCCAGCAGAAAAGTATAAAAATGAGGTATAAAAATTAAGCTATATGAATATGCTGACCTGTAAATGGCTCAAGTCAACAACTTCTGACATTGCCAGTTCTATGGATAACCCACTACTATTAAGAGCAACTGGACCACATTGGAATATTTTGCTGAATTCATACACCTGCAATATTTATTTATTTACTTGTTTATTTATTTATTTAATGTGTTTTTGAGACAGGGTCTCACTATGAAGTTCAGGCTGGCCTTAAGCTCACTTTGTAGCTCTGGCTGGTCTCGAACTCACAACAATCCTCCTGCCTCAGCCTCCCAAGTGCTGGGATTACAGGCATGCACCACCACGCCCAGCCCACCTACAATATTTAAATGATAATGGCATACCCATCTCTGACAAAACTTAAAAAAAAAGGGGGATACAAATGAAGGACCATTTTGTATCTGTATATTCAAAATAGTTAGGATAGATATATAGTTACTTTTTCTGAAATAGAATAGAAAGATTTGTTTTAATGTGTTTGTAGACAGGTTATGTCTGTATCTTTTTTTTTTTTTTTTTTTTTTTTGGCAGAACCGGGAATTGAACTCAGGTCCTTGTGCTTGCCAGGGAAGCACTTATTCCACTGAGCCATTTCCCTGGCCCCTTGTCTGTATCTTGTATAGTGAATTACCACTTAGACAAGAATATGAAATGTATTAATTATTGAAACTGTCCTACTAATCTGTTTTGTCTCATTGCTATTTGTTCCTCAATAAGATTATTTTTTAAGAAAAGGAATTACAGGCCAGTGATACAGCTCAGTGGCACAGTGTCTGCTGAGGAAGCTCAGGTCCTGAGTTTGATTCCCAGTACAAAGAAAGAAAGAAAGAAAGAAAGAAAGAAAGAAAGAAAGAAAGAGAGAGAGAGAGAGAGAGAGAGAGAGAGAGAGAGAGAGAGAGAGAAAGAAAGAAAGAAAGAAAGAAAGAAAGGTAGGAAGGAAGGAAGAAAGGAAGGAAGGAAGGAAGGAAGGAAGGAAGGAAGGAAGGAAGGAAGGAAGGAAAAGAAAAGAGAACAGGAAGGAAGGAAGGAAGGAAGGAAGGAAGGAAGGAAGGAAGGAAGGAAGGAAGGAATTACAGGGGGCAGGCAGTATTCCAGATTGGAAGGACAGTGTTCTGTCCAAGAGATGTTAACATTCCCACAAGCTTCCTCAACACTTGAGGTGTGGAAATGTTTTACTTCCCAACACTTCCTTTGTTGTTTTTCTGCTCACACTGCAGAGACAGTTAAGTAGATCTGTCAGTGTGGACTTGAAATATGAAAAAATCTTTGAATCTCTTATTTATGTATTATAAAAATCACTTTTTGAATGATATAGGCACTATTATCAATCTATTGATGAAGTAATTGATTGAGAGAGACAAAAGCAGTTGTTTTCAACATTATATAAATGTATCTAGTAGACGCAGATTCACATAAGCATTTGACTCGAACACTGAGATCATGTTTTTAAACTACTACTCTGTGTTTTCCTGTGTAGCATGATGTTGTAGTGAATAAAATAATAGGATCAGGTACACATGGGTATTACTTTACTTTCTTTTATTTCCTTGTCTAAAATTGAGCCTTTATTATTAATCAAGGGCCTTTTGTGCATTTTACTGATATATAAACTGTTGTATTAGTGCCCTGAGGCTGCAATAACAAAATGCCATAAGCAAAATGGGTTAAATAACAGAAATTAAGTTTTAATTTTCTCAAAATTTGATAGTATTGTACCTAAGATCAGGATGCTAGCAAAGTAGGTTAGTTTTGAGGGCTTTTTTAAATAGCTATCTCATCACATCCTCATAGTGTGTCAGTGTACTCAGAGAGAAAGTAATCAAGGGAGCTCTTAATGTCTCTTCTTTTAAGAATAGTAATTGGATCCAGGCCACTTTGTGACCTCATTTAACCTTAATTTACTCTGTAAAGACCCTACATCCTGATATAGTCACCATCTGCATGAAGGATCTACATATACATGCAGGGTGGGCAAAGACATTCATTCAGTCCGCAGTCAGAGTAGTATAGTTCTTGGCAGTGTATATTACTGGTTTTATAAAAGAAGTATACAATTCTCTTATCTCAGTGTACTTCCTTACATAAATCTTCCCTTATTTGTTTATGCTCCTGATTCTTTTTTTTTTTTTTTTTTTTTTTGGTGGAACCAGGGATTGAACTCAGGCCCTTGTGCTTGTCAGGGAAACGCTTATTCCACTGAACCCATCTCCCTGGCTCCATATGCTCCTGATTCTTTATACATAAATTTATTTTTTAAAATAATAGGTTTTACTTTTGGAAGCAATTTTAGCTTTACAGAGAAACTTCACAGAAAGTATGAAGAGTTCTCATATATACCCTCTTCTTATTACACAGTTCCCATATTATTAATATTTTTGTTAGTGCAGTACATCTATTATAGTCAATATTAATAGATTATTATTAACTAAAGTCCATACATGAGCATACATGAGCATTCACTTTGTACTGCAGTCTCCTATGGGTCTAATCATAGTATTTGAGAGGGCAATTTAACCTTCTTAAGAGGGCCCTATTTTCTCTTTCTTCATTCTGAAACCCTTCTCTGTACTTCTGACATCTACTGACATTTAGTGCCTCTAGAGTTTTCCAGAATGTGATATAGTTGGACTCATAGGGCATGTAGCATTTGAAGACTATCTTTAACTTTTAATAAAATTAAAGATCTTTTTGTAGTGGATAGTTTACTTAATTTATTTATTTTGTTTATTTATTTATTTATTTATTTTTGTGGTACAGGGATTGAACTCAGGACCTTGTACTTTCCAGGCAGGTGCTTATGCCACTGAGCTATCTCTCTGGCCTAGTTCACTTATGTTATTTCTGAGTAGTACTCCATTTTTATGACGATATCAAAATTTATTCATTTCCATATTAAAGGACCTCATGATCATTTCTCATTTTTAACAGTTGTGAACAAAACTGCTGAAAGTATTTGTATGCACATCGTCTCAGTTATTCTTCTCTCATTGTTGAGCTGAATACCCGACACTCAAAATGAAAGACAAGAAGGTTCATTTAGCTCACAGTTAGTGGAGGTTTCAGTCTATACTCAGCTGGCTCCAAGACAGAGTGGCACATGGTGGCACAGAGCGGTCTTCCTTGGTGGCAGCAAAGAGCAAGAGTACAAAGGAGAGAAGCAGCAGCTAACGCAGCTATCCAGCCTCTCTCTCCTCCTTACACCGTAATGCAAATTACCTGCCGCAGGATGGGTGCAGCATCTATACCCATAATAATCAATCACAAACTCTAGAAGCCACCCCATGACTGCATGAGGTTCTAGGGGGACACCTAGACACCTACCGTAACACATTTTTTTGGATGAACATTGCAATTCAATTATGTAAAACTGAATAAATGCATTAAATATTTAGATCAGAATTTATACATAATGAAAATTTATTTAGGTCAGAATCTAGCTTTATTTTTATTTTATTTTATTTTTTGTCTTTTTGAGACAGGTCTCACTATGCAGTTCAGGCTGGCCTTAAGCTCACTTTGTAGCTCAGGCTGGTCTCGAACTCACAACAATCCTCCTGCCTCAGCCTCCCGGAATGCTGGGATTACAAGCATGCGCCACCACGCCCAGCTTAGAATCTAGATTTAGACTTTATACATTTCATAATAAAAATTCATGATATATCATAGACTAAATGCAAAGCATAGAGTTATATAATTTATGAAAGATAAAAAAGAAAATCTAAATGACCTTGGATTTTACCAGAGGCAGAATAGTATGCATTGCATATTTATGTCTCCTTTAAAGTTCATATGTTGAAGTCATAATCCTCAATGTAATAGTATGTGGAAGTGAGAATTAACTTGAGAGAGAATTGATTCATCTTAGAATCTATGTGAATGGGGTCAATACTCTTAAAACAGAGGATCTCTTTTTTGGCCAGGTCAAGATTCAGCAATAAAGCATCTGTCTGCAAACTGGGGAAAGAGCTCTTAGCCTTGGACTTCTAGCTCCTCATAACTGGGAGAAATAAACTTAAGCTGTCTAAGCTATTCTATAGTGTTCTGTTATAGTAGCCTGTTTTGTTATAGTAGTCTCAAATCCACAATACACAAAGAACTCTTTTTTATGTAGTTGGCACAGGATCCCACTATGTAGCTTGTACTCATAGTGATCCCCCTGTTTTCAGCCTCCCCACCTCTGGGATTGAGTCATGTGCTTCTGTACCTAGACTCTGTGGCTGGCTCTGTGTGCCCAGGGGCAGGGCCAGCGTGAATGTGGTACTGGGGATTGAACCCCAGTCACTATACTTGCATAAGCAGGTCTTTAGTCAGCTGAGCTATCTTGCTGTCGCTACAAAGAACTCTTAAAAGGGAAGCAACGAAATTATAAAATGGGGAAAGATCATAATACATCATCAGAGAAAATCTTCAAGTAAATGAGCATATGATGGTAAATATATAAGCATGTATAGCAACTTATTTGTGGGGCTACATGCCACAGCTCACTGTTATCCTGAAGGGCAATCCTCTTCCTTTCTACAATTCATCCTGCACATACTGCTATAGTGTTAGCGTTTAGCTTTTAGTGAAACCATTTCTCAGTGTCCTTTGTGTTTCCAGCTACTTAAAGGTTTTTTCCTGGTTTATGAGGTCTCTTCATCCTGGATTCCATAATCAGTCATCCAGGTCAAATCTGGAAAGAAAGCATTGGAAAGAAAGTCCAGCCTTTCTTTAATCTCTAGTCAAAGAACAGCATGGGGGTTGAGAAAGAAAAAAGAGAGAGAGAGAAAGGGAGGAGAGAGAGAAAGGGGGGAGAAGGGGTGAGGGAGAGACGGACAGAGACAGTGAGACAGAGAGAACAACATCTGACTGTTGAGGCATGCAGAAACAGCAATAGAACTTTAGTGTGTGAATTAATGTTAGAAACCTGGCTGGAGATATAAGTCAAGTATTGTTTGAAACACTGAAATATTTAGATATTGTATTTAAATATAAAAATATTTTAAAATATTAAAGTATTTTATTTAAGTATCTACTATTTTCAAAATGTTTGTGTGTTTTATTTAACTAACTATTTTAAAAATATTTAAAGAATTACATTTTTATTCGATGGATGATAGAGAGTAATCAATAAATTTAAAGCAAGGGAATAATCTGAATTGTTTTTTAAGAGAAAGATGTGGGAGGGGCCAGGGAGATGGCTCAGTGGAATAAGCGCTTCCCTGGCAAGTGCAAGGGCCTAAATTCAATCCCAGTGCTGCCAAAAAGGGAAGAAAGAAACAAAGTGAGAGAGAGAGAGAGAGAGAGAGAGAGAGAGAGAGAGAGAGAGAGAGAGAGACAGAGAGAGAGAGACAGAGAGAGAGAGAGAGAGAGAAAGAAAGAAAGAAAAAGATGTGTGTATTCTGAATAAGTAAGAGTTGGGACAAGATTGAAGTTAGTAAAAAGTAAAACAAACAAAAACCCAGTTAGGATGGTATTTTAATAATCCTGTGGTGAGCCGGGCGTGGTGGCGCATGCCTGTAATCCCAGCACTAGGGAGGCTGAGGCAGGAGGATTGTTGTGAGTTCGAGACCAGCCTGAGCTACAAAGTGAGCTTAAGGCCATCCTGAACTGCACAGTGAGACCCTGTCTCAAAAAGACAAAAAAAAATAAATAAATAAATAAAATAAAAAAAAAATAAAAAAATAATCCTGTGGAGAGAAGATGAGCATTTGAATTGAGACAGTACCCAGAGAAAGAGACTTCCCCCAGGTATTTGGAAGTCAGGGTCTAGTGATAAATTACATGGGCTTTGAGAGGGGTGGCTGGATGGTGTATTCATGAGATTTGATAGGTAGTTGATGCTTGGAGCAGAAAGGAATGGTAGGGTTTCAGAGCCATGCTGGACTTGACTTGCCTGTAGGAAGTACGTCTCAGTGAACATGACCAGTACATAAGTGAAATGTAGGTTGGTAATCTACACGTGAATTCTGGCATTATGGTGTAGGTCTTAGAGTTGCACCAATGACAGAATTCTTCAGATAAATAGAATAAAACTCAGCATGAGAAAACCTATGTGAATTAAACAAAGGCTGGAGAGGAGGATGAGCAGAGCAAATAAGGGAGAGTTGGCAGTGAGATCATACCCACATGTGGAGTGAAATTTGGCATCACAGTCATCATGTTTTACTAGCAATAATGATTATTTTATAGCCTTGACTTTGAAGGGAAGAGAATTGGTGAGATAACATTGCTGAACATAGAAAGAAGGCAAAGCAATTTTTTAATGAGAAAAGTATAACTAAAGTATGGGGTATAGAAATGATTAAGACAGTGAATAAACTAATGATTTTAAAATATAAAGTAAAATATTAGCATTAGAAATGTTTGTGCCAGATTTTTGATATACTTAGGTATAATGGTAAAGTGTAGTGTCAAGTCCTAAGATTTACATGTCCTAACAAAACACTCAGAAACAATTTGCTGGATTGACTTGAATTGCTTTCATTGACATATAAATCATCATCTTCTGCAAGCTTTAGGAGTATGAAGTTTAATGTATACGTTTACTTCCTGATGAAGGTCATCGAACACTATTTATTGGAGTTCATGTACCCTTGGGAGGAAGAAAAAGCCATCGACGTCACAGGCACCGTGGTCATAAACACAGAAAGAGAGACCGAGAGAGAGATTCAGGGTTAGAGGATGGAAGAGAGTCACCTTCTTTTGGTAAGCTCATTTTTCTTGTTTTTATTAAATTTATGATTGTCATAATATACTTCTATAATCCATAATTATTAGTGATAACTGATACTCATAAAATTGCAAGCTTTTTGGCAGATGGGTAAAGAGAAAGTTTAAGTTTTGTTTTTCATTTAGAACTTGCTTTATGAAATTGAAAATTGATTTAGTTTTATGATATGGGTAATACAGTTAAGTTGTAAAGTTTAGTTTCATGCTTTTGAAATTTAAATAAACAGTGGTCTTCGCCTTCAGTAGTTTAAAAAAATCCAAGGAAAAATTCCTTTATTTAGTTGCCATTTACACTAACTGTTGCTACTACTGTCAAAATTTCACCTGGATTTTGAATGTTCTAGTTTAAGTGTTCTTTGAAAGCATTTATGTTATACTAAAATATGTATTTTTGTTGTTTTTAATAATTTTTGCATACCATGAGAACCCACGTACACAATATAGAGAAAAATCTTTGTCAGTTGGCTTGGCTCACCTACTCATCATCTACCTTGGTTTACTAATCTGATCACCTAGCTCTCTTGACTGTAGCTTCTCCCCTTGGTTTCTTATGTGACTACTTGGCTTTTCTATTTTTCAAAATAAATGATCATTTCTTTTTCTACTATTCTTATTTCTCAAGTAGACATTTCACCAATACTTTGTCAATATTCTAAGTACCATAAAGAAAAACACACACACACAAATTAGGGCTCCTTCATGTTCCTGCTTTGTCTTTGCCTTGTCAAGGAGACACAATGTGCTGAAAACAGGCGCTCATCAAGCAGACTGTACCCATCATAAATTCATGAGCTAAGTGAATCTCAACACCTCCTTTCAGTTTTACAGCATTTCCTTGGTTTTTAATGTGATATTTTTCAACTTCACTCACCATTTTCTGAAATCCTGCTTTTTCTATCCCTTAGACTATCCTGCCTTCTTCTAGGAGAGAAAAATGTAGCATGCAAAAGAACTCATGTAACTTTCTTCCTGGTAATATATGTCTATAGGCCTATATACCAAAAATCTATTTTTACTTAATACATCAATAACTATTTTCCATTCTTACTAGAAATATACAGAATTTCTACATGAATAAATCACTTCCTTCCAACTGGATTGTTTTTGATGCTTTTTAAACAGCAGAGAATCTGTCCAATTAAATCCTCAGGCTTCCTCAAATCCTCATTCTCCTTTTAGGCATTTAGTATGAAGTAACTTAAATACATGTGCAGGTTAATTTAGCAGGTAACAATATGACTTCTAAAATTTTATATATCTTTAAAATTCAATATGTATTTTATTAAGTGTTGTAGAGAAATCTAATACATATATATATATATATATATATATATATATATATATATATTTTAATTTTAGATTCATGTCTTTTAAATCCAAATGCTTGGGCATTTTTTTCTGTGTTTTCTTAAATAACTTACTGAGATGGGTTTAGTGGGAGGTATACTAAAATCATGCCCAATCTGCACAGTTTGATATTTTTTCACTTAGGGAAAATTTTCCCATTGTATCTGATTCTACTTCATTTCTTTGATCTCTTCAGTGAGAATATTATAATCGATATTTTGGATTTAAAAGTCTGCTCTTTGAACTTTTCCTCCACTGAAGTTAGTCACTGCAGTATCTGTTCTATGGTTTATAACATCTATGATAGGTTTTAATTTTGCTGCTGTATTTTTAGTTTTCTTGAATTTCTTCCTTTTCTTATTTTCCTTACATTTCTTCCTGTCTTTTTTTTTTTTTTTTTTTTTTTTTTTTTTTTTTTTTTTTTTTTTTTTTTTTTTTTTTTTTTTTTTTTTTTTTTTTTTTTTTTTTTTTTTTTTTTTTTTTTTTTTTTTTTTTTTTTTTTTTGAGAACCAGAGATTGAACTCAGGCCCTTGTGCTTGTTAGGGAAGCACGTATTCTATTGAGCCATCTCTCCAGCACTTCCTCCTGTCTTTTATTAATTAATTTTTGTTTTTCTACTTGATAGGATTTATGTTTTATATTCTACCGAGGATGCCCAGCTATTTCTGGGCATGTCTTTTCTCTACTGAAATAAATAACTTTCAGACCTATGATCTCTCTTTGGTCTGACAAGGTTATTTTTACCCTCCATTGATTTGTATTTTTTATAGATTCTTGATATATTTTGTTTTTGCTTAGTTTTACTCTTTTTTTGTTCCAGGGATTGAATTTAGGGTTTTGCATTTGCCAGGCAAGTGCTTATGCTGTTAAGCTATCTCCTAAGCCCCTATGCTTAATTTTAGGCCATTCAAGGTATATCTGTGCTGTATTTATCCAACTGTGTCTTAAGGTTGCCCTAGAAGCTGCTCTCAGTAAGTTCTTTGTGTTCGTTATTGTCTAAAGTTATCGATACCAAATTCTCCAAATACATGTACTTCTTCCAGGGGTTGAATGAATGTGGGAGGAGCAAATACTCTAGAAAGCACTCTAGCTATCCTGGCCATGCATGATAGAAGGATAGTTGTCTGCAAGTCATTGGGCAAATACATCATCAGGTATTTTCTGCTTATAAGATAAAATCTACTATTGAGTTTACAGTAGAGTCTCAGTTATTCTTCCTTAGTTGCTGGGACAAATACTCAACATCCAAAATGAAGAAACGAGAGGTTTGTTTAGCTCGCAATTAGTGGAAGTTTCAGCTCATGCTCTGCTCCAGGGAGTGGCACATGACAGAGAGCAACCTTCCATGGCAGGAGAAAAGAGCAGATAGCAAAGGGAGTGGCAGCAGCTCAGGTAGCTATCCAGCCTCTCTCCCCTCCTTACATCATAATGCAAATTACCTGCATAGTGTGGGTGCAGGATCCACAGCCACAATAATCAATCACAAACCCCAGAAGCTGCCCCATGACTGCATGAGGCTTTGGGGAGACACCTATACACAAACCATAGCAAGTAGATAGGAATAATTTTTTCTTAGTCAAGTTCCATTTCAATATAATTAGTAAAGGCTACCTGTTAAAACTCTAAGAACGGTTTACTTTTGTATCAAGCTTTAATGGTAACTTCATCATTTCTAGTGTTCGATAAAATATATTAACATGATCTCAAATTTCTTTGTAAACAAGTTAGTTTATAATTTTCTCATTTCCTCTGCCTCTACTTTCTTTTCCTTTTGTTTCTGAGGCCAGATGCATTATGTCAGTACTGTGCTTTTGATCAAGAATATTCCCCAAGTCTTCACGCCCTCACAGGTGCTCTTTTGGAAGGTAATTGAGTCCTGGGGATGAATATAGTTAACTTGCTGGTTAAGATGAAGCTTAGTCTGACAAGGTGGGTCATCAGGACCATGATATACTTGGAAGGGTATATTTCTCTCACTCCTCTCTTCCTGTTTTGCTTTCTGGCCAAAATGAGGTGAATAAATGTCCTCCCTTATTCCTCTTGGCTGTTCCATTCTGCCTTAGAGCCAGGAAACCACAGTCTAATTGTGAACCAAAACAAACCTTGACACAGCTCTGACTCATAGTGATCCTCCTGTTTCACCCTCCCCAGTACTGGGATTACAGGCATGTGCCACCAGGGCAGGGCCAGTGGTGCTAGGGATCAAACCTGGGTCTCTGTGCTTGCCTAGCACTTAGACCACTGAGCTATCTCACCAGCTCAAACTTTTTCTCTTGTAGATATCTGGTATTATGTTCCAGATTGGAGAAAAGTGATTAATTCTGCTAAGAATTTTCTAGATCAGTATCTATTTTCTAGATACTGAGTGTACTTGAGAATTCTAAAATCATATTAATGCCCAAGCCCCATGATAATCCAATCTCTGTGCCTATAGCCCAAATTTGGATATTTATTATTATTATTATTATTATTGTTGTTGTTGTTGTTATTGTTGTTATTATTGTTGTTATTTGGTACCTGGAATTAAACTCAGTATCTGTCACTTGCCAAGCACATGCTGTGCTACTGAGCTACATCCCTGGCCCCTAAACATGGGTATTTAGAAAAATAAGCGTGCCAGGTGATTCTATTGTGCAGTATGGTTGAGATTTACACTTCTAGAAACTTTACTATTCATTGTATGGTCCATGAACCAGAAATACTAGCATTACATTTGAACTTGTTAGAAATATAGAATTTCAGGTCTCAAAACAGAGCCATTGAATCAGAATCTGCATATTAATAGTGTTCTTAGATTATGTAGATAAGTATATGTGTGTTAAAATTTGGCAAGCAATGCTCTAGAACAGCATTTGTCACACCATGTTCCACATTAATTATGCCAAGGAGCTTTAAATAAAGAGATTGATGCTGGGTCCTACCTTCAAAGACTTATATTTAGTACATCTTGAGTATTTCCCTGGAGAATAGTATTTATAATATAGTCCCAGATAGTTTTAATATCAAGAACCATTGGTTCTTTAAAAATTCTCACTCTTCTTTTGGTGAAAGTTGGAAATAAATGTCCCAGATTCTACCCTTTAATGTGTCAGCCACTATTTTTGGATATCAACAACCTCTTTTACCTTTTAAGTACCTGTAATCTATTATAATCTAAGTGTCTTTGTTGATGTTAGATTTAAGATCTGTTTTATCAGGGACAACTCTGGCAACAACTCTAAGCAGTATGAAAAAACACTTCATGTTTCCATTTCTTTTTCTTTTTCTTTTTTTGTCTTTTTGAGATGGTCTCACTATGCAGTTCAAGCTGGCCTCAAGCTCACTTTGTAGCTCAGGCTGGTCTCGAACTCACAACAATCCTCCTGCCTCAGCCTGCCAAGTGCTGGGATTACAGGCATGCGCTACCACGCCCGGCTCTTCCATTTCTTTAGGGTAATCATTTGCTTTAATCCTTATTCCATAGTTATTTTAGTTGCTGTGATTTTAGTTGCTGTGATTTTAGTTTCTAGAAGTGTAAATCTCAACCATACTGCACAATAGAATCACCTGGCACGCTTATTTTTCTAAATACCCATGTTTAGGGGCCAGGGATGTAGCTCAGTAGCACAGCACGTGCCTGGCAAGTGACAGATACTGAGTTTAATTCCAGGTACCAAATAACAACAATAATAACAACAATAACAATAACAACAACAACAACAACAACTAAATTCTCATTCATATTCTGAGACTGAAATCAAATTTTATATATCATCTCTGATAGTTAATCTTGTCAATTTGATTAACTTGGTAGCCACCCAGGAGACTAGTAAAGCATAGTTTGGGGTGTCTGGGTGGGTCATGGAAGTGTGACCTCTGGTACTATGCCTGATCTCTTACCTCTTTTCTCTGGCACTGTTTCCCTGCTATACTTCTCAGCACCATGCACTAAGCTGATTTGCTCCACTGCGTGCTTCCACCGTGGTCTTTCTACCTTGGAGATGGCCAAAATGACCTGAATCCCCTGAAACTTTTAAGTTGTCTATTTGGTTCTAGTGATAAAAAGTGCCAATACATTATCCCTGTTGATTTTGGATTTCCTGCATAGTGAGGATTGTGAGATTTCTACACTGAGAGTAATATCTGTCCACTTAAATACTTACTCTATATGGAATGATTCTAGAGAATATCTTTTGAAGTTTTACCATGGTTGTGTCAATATTTCAGAATTCAACTTCCAAAGAGATACAGCTAGAGGAGAGTTCTTAGAAGCCTCCTGTCCTGCTGAGAAATTAAGTTTTTCTGTTATAGATTGAGGTAGTGTGTGTCTATGAAAACATGGGATAATTTGAGCACAAATTTGTGAGATAGATATCAATTTTAATGAAAATGAAGAAATGTTTGCATTTTGAGACTCTTAAAAAGTCATTGGGTCATGTATAAAGATAATATGTGAACAATATCTTCAGAATCCTACTTTATTATATGACCCAATCATGTAATATGGTGCAGTTAGGAGCCTGGCTGTGTTAGTGCTAGGCTGAAGCAAAAGAAAAGGCTTTCTTAGGCAAAAGACATTATGTTTGTGTCACCCATAGGGAATGACTGGTCCGAGTTCACCTGATCTAGTAGCTAGATTGTGAATCCTAGGTGCGCTCCAAGATAGACCCAGCCCTTTGGATGGGTAGTGGTGGTGGTGACGATGTTTTGATTATATATAAAATTTTTGAAACCTAAAAGTAAGTTCAGTTTGGTACTATAATTAACAAATACAAAGGTTTGTATAAACAGCTCGATAAAGGATAGTTAATTCCTTCTTTTGCAAACAATATCCCAGTAACAGAAAACTGCCAAGACTTTGCATCTTGTTATTTTTAATGTCATTTTTAATTTACCTTCTTTGAAATTTTATTTTCAAGTGGAAATATAAATTAACTTTTAAAAAAATGATTGTATTGAAGCATGATCCTGAAGTCAGTGTAAGTAGAGATAATGAGTAAAATTCAGAAAATATAGTGTTAATGATTTTGTTCACTCTCCCAGCAAAGTGTGTAACAAGAAAGATAATAGGATTATACTAAGTACAATTAGTTAATTTACAAATAGTAAAAATAAATGTAAAAAGCACTGTCTGTGTTAAACTGGTGTTTAAAATGTGACCAAAGTACTGCACTGTGGCACAACCCTTGAATTAGACATTGGTTTCTTTAGACTTAGATCTTAAAGTGTGCACATACTTAAGGAGAAATGAAGCAAATACAGAAAAGAGCAATTTTTTTTTATAGGAAATAGCTTTTTGTTCCTATTTTAACTTCCGATCTGGGGATATGTAAGAATGCCAAAATGTTTTACCTAAATTTATTTTCTTGTGTAGTGTAAGATTAGTACACGCAAGTGTTAAAACATAGAAACATAAACATGCAACGCACTAAATTGTGACTCAGAAACATCTGTGCAAGCACCGCGTGGGGGGCTGGCGTTCTAGAATCTCCTCCTCTGCTTGCCCCCAGTCACTATTTTTCCTCCTCCTTAAAAAAGATCTCTGGTTGGTCTTATTATATGTGTGGCTCTTGTTTTTAAGCTTTGTGCGGATGAAATCATCCAAGAGATATTCACTGCTATGTATCTTATTTGTGGAATTCACTGATGTTTTTGGATATAGCTTTATTCATTCTCATTGTACTGTATGGTAATGTGCTATAGACACTGCATGAAATTTGGAACATATACAGTTTGGGCTATTATGAATAAGGCTACTGTCAGCATTTTTGTCTTTTTGGTCCCCATATAAACTTATTACATACAGGAATGAAGTTACTTATTATAGACTCATAGAGTATGTGTATTTTCAACGTTAGTAGACAATATAGTTTTCCAAAATTGGAAAATATTAGAACAGCATTAAAGATTATGCAAAGTTGTTTTGCATCTTTCCTAATACTTTATAATTTTATATTTGCTTGTAGAAACATAACAGTTCTTTAATGTTAGTCATCTCTTAAGGTATATTATAATATCTCACTGTTTTTAATTTATATTTCTTGCTTACCAGTAAATATGAACAACATTGCTTGTACTTTTTGAGCATTTTGGTATCCTTAAAGTACTTATCAAAGTTGAGTGGTTTGTATTGGACTTTTTCTTATGAATTTATAGCAGTTTTTAATATTATTATGGATATAAGTTGTTTGTTGGTTTTTATGTTGCCCAAGCATTCTTTTATGGTTGTGGTTAATGTTCTTACTTTCTTAAAGATCCGTTTGATGTGTCTGAAAATTAAAGAAAAGGTTCTTAAGAGGCTAGATCTTTATTCTGTGGACAAATTTCTCTATGTTACCACTTTTCATTTCCACTGTATGTTTTAGTAAATATAGCAGGAGATGTATGTCTTAATCCAACATATCTTCATGATGTGATTTCTGTTACTATCACAAAAATATACCTATGAATATGGAAGTAATACTTATATTAATGTGCACAATTCTTTCTGATTTGGACAGAAGTACAGTTTACTTAATAAATGCCATAATATTTTAAAGAGTCTGGTTTTATTTATTTATTTTTTTTTTTTGGTGAAACCAGGGATTGAACTCAGGCCCTTATACTTGGAACACTTATTCCACTGAGCCATCTCCCCAGCTCCAAGACAGGAAAATATGCATGGGATTGTATTCATTGGCTATATTGAAATATAATCTAAGTCTCTGTTTAAAATATTAATAGGATCATGAGTAGATATTTTATGAACATACACTAATATCCATGAAATTGTTTCTAATTTAAAGAATAAAAAAATCCAGGGACAAAGTACCATATGTGATTTTGAACCCATGTATAACACCTCCTATAATTGATTAGTTTCTTCTTTCTATGAAAAACAATTTCCCATAAAAGAACACTGACAAAAACTAATATACTATGAATTTTCTTGAGTACATCTGAAGTTTTAGGAATTCCTCAGATTCATTTCAAGAAATAATCACTTTCTATTACTTTAATAGGTAAACATTTCCTTTGCCATTACTGTTATTATTGTGTCTCAGACAAGTCATTTTTTTTCTGGCACTGTACTGTACACTTTTTTAATGTATTTGGTACAAGGTCTCATTATGCAGCTCAGACTCATAGTGATCCTCCTGTTTTCAGCCTACCCAGCACTGGGATTACAGGTATGTGCCACCACTTCTGGTCTCAGTTGAAGGCTCAGCATGCCCGTAGTGGGGCCAGCACAGCAAGTAGTGCTAGGAGTCCAACCCCAGTCCCTGCACTTACCTAAGCAGGTGCTTAGTTTGTTGAGCTATATCATATACTTTTAAGAAAGTGAAAGTGTTATTTGTTCATTAACACTTGTGAAGGTGTTGTTTCCTCAAGTTTATTTTATGACTAGTGTTTTAAAGATGTGTAGGGAGTAATTCTCATGGATAATAAGGGGAAACACTAATAAACCCTAAGGCGAAATCTCACATATGCAACAATTAAGTTTTGGGGTCTGGTTGCATTGTATTATAGACATCTAAATTAATATAAATCAAAGTCAAATATATCTACCATCAGTATCAGCCACTATGTTATGTAATGCTTTATATTTTAGATAGTGTTTCTGTGTCCATAATTTCTTCTCTTGAGCTTTGGTTCTACTTATTTCTAGGAAACTAACCCTGATAGATGGAAACATAAAGAACATAGCAACAGTGTTTTGTCTAGTCACACTTCACGGGGCTCACACTTAGGTTAACTTTAACTCTGATACGCCAGCACTTCCAGTGTTGTTTTTTCCTCTCTCTGGTAACTACTTTTCTGTCATATATAGCCAAGTTTTTCCTTAGTGAAACATTCATTTTTATTCCAATTTTACTATTAAAGAACCAATTTACTTGAGAAGGATTGCTTATTTGGACGTAGGCTGATTATTTGGTGTAACCTTGTGTGCTAATCCTTGGTATTGGGCCTTAGTTCTTAGAAAGCAGTATTCACAATTCACCTGATCTTTCTCTCCTGTGAAGTTATTTGCTGACTGCAGATCTACATCTTGAACTTCAGTTTCTGAAATGTTCTTTTAAAATTATACTGTCTGTAAATCCATTGCATAAACTAAAACATTGATCATGTTTTTAGTTATCTTGCTTCTTTGTCTTCACTTTAGAGTAAAAAATATGTCCCTAATGCTAATGTGACTTGACTTTCTTCCTACCCCTTCCTGTGAAAATGCTGTCTTACCTTGCCCTGGTGACCTTCTTTTCTCTTTTCTTTTCTTTATTCTTATAGCGTAAGTATTAGATAAATTAGTACTTAATTCTCATTTTTTATTATTTACCAGCATGAATTCATTTCATTTCACAAACATGTCTTAAACAGTTCAAGAGAAGTAATTGGGTGGTCGCACTTAAAAGAACTGAAATAAATACTTAATATGTACAGCCAGTGGATTGAATGGTTAAAACATAGCCAGACTGCACAGTGGAATATAAAGACACTACTTTATTTATTCAATAAGTTTAATAAGTAAACATCACTTTTCTTGTTTTACTCTGACTTCTTTGCTTTCTACTATTTATCAAATTCCCTAGTCACAGAGTCATCGTGATTAATAAGATAGTAAAATTGTCATGTAGCCTTATAAAATCTCAACAATTCATTCATATAAATTATTTCATTTTGTTTCTTATACTATTTATCCTGGTTATATTCCACTTGAGAAATATAAAGGGAATGTTTATTCGTGTTGTAAAAATACATTGAGGACATTTTGCTTGTTTTCTATATTTCTATATTTAAAATATGTATTTAAACATTGGCATAAATGTGTTAAGTGCTTTGAAAATATATGCTCCCCAGGGAATATCTTATAAAAACAAAATAAAACAAAGTAACAACAAATCTAGAGCAGTTAAATTGAGATAGGCTAAGGGTACTTTTCTCCTTATTTTAATAAGAATATCTACCCTTATCTAACTTGCTTAATTTTTTTTTTTTTTGCTTTCTACATTGGTATAGCTAATACTGTTCCTTATATTTTTTAAAAAAATTTAAAAATCATTTATTTATTTATTTGGTACAAGGTCTTGCTGTGCCTCAGCCTCCCCAGCGTTGGGCTTGCAGGGTGCACCACCATGCCTGCTTTCAGTGACCAGCATGGCATGCCTCGGGTTTTGGGTGCCTCCCGGCATGCTGTACTGGAGAATAAACCAGAGTCCTGTGCTTGCCATGCAGGTGCTTAGAAGGCCGAGCTCTCTCTCCAGCCCTTTTAACATATATTTCTATAAATGTCCAGGTTATATTCACTGTAATAGATAAAAGTTTGCTTTCATATTGACAATATTTACTCTTAATTTCTGAATGCCTCTCAAGTTAAGATTTGTGGGTGTTATTGAAATCACATGTTCCAGAAAAAGACTTTGAAAACAACAGGGCAAGGTTATTCTCCTGCAGGGAGCTTATGGGTGAGCTCAGTTGTTTAAGCATCTATTCTGGCAAACCCAGTCAGGTGTAGTGGACCCCAGTTTGATCCAAAGCTCCACCTGTCTTATCAGACCCACCCTTAAGGCAGCCTGAGCCAGCCAAAAGAAAATCCTTCTCAACTTTTTAGGGCTGGCCAAATAGCTCAGTGGATTAAAGCACCCACAAGCAGGTCCCAGACCTGCTGTGCTGGCCAGGCCACTGAGACAGCAATTGAGATTGGGCATGGTGGTGCATGCCTGTAATCCCAGCTCTTGGGAGGCTGTAAACAGGCAGATCACTCCAAGTCTGATTTAGTAGTGAGACCCTGAATACCCTGTAGACCCTTCCCTAAAATAAAAAAGGTTATTTTCCTGTAAAAAAGATTTAAAAAAACACCAAATGGTTTGGATACATATCTCAGTTGCAGAGTATTTGCCTCATATGCACAAGATCTTTGGTTTGACTCCCACCAGTACAAAACTTGATCCCCCAACAAAAGTAGGCATGTTACCCAGATACATTTTCATTACAGAAGCAATACAAAAAGTTCATGTAGTGAGATCAAAGAAATTCTGAGTATATAAAATATATCTTAGCTTT
This sequence comes from Ctenomys sociabilis, assembly GCA_004027165.1. NCBI lineage: Eukaryota > Metazoa > Chordata > Mammalia > Rodentia > Ctenomyidae > Ctenomys > Ctenomys sociabilis. The sequence continues at coordinate 63,912 of PVKA01004235.1, forward strand.
AAATTATTAATATAGGCTAGGGAGATGGCTTGGCGGTCTAAGTGCCTCCTGGCAAGTGCTAGGACCCAAGTTGCAGCCTGGGTATTGCATACAATGCTGACCATGGAACTGTGGGCACCCTGAAACTGGAAGCATGTGGTGGTGCATGCGGTGGTCTGTGTACAATGGTTTTATTATTTTAAAAAGTAAAACTTTAAGGGCTAGAGAGATGGCTTAGTAGAATAAGCGCTTCCCTGGCAAGCGCCAAGGTCTGAGTTCAATCCCTGGTTCTGCCAAAAAAAGTAAAACTTTATTAAGCTTTTGATATTTACTGAGGCTGTAGCAGTGGATAATGCATAGCTAGGTCCTGTCCCTATAATCCATAATTTAGCAGAGGAGATAGGCATAAAATCAGTAAATAAATAGTAAATCATTTAATTACAGTTGAGGTAAGTATAGCAAGTAATTACAAGTGAATAAATGTAAGATAAATGTGAATTAGGATAATAGGAGTGTGCCATAATAGATTATATATATGCGCTTACAAGTGGATACACATGTATTTTGCATGCATGATTATGTAGATGTTCAATGAATATAACATATAAGCAGAAAGTAGGAAGAGATATAGAAGAGCTAGAAGAAAATGTACATGCAAAGACCATGAAGTGAGAAGGAACATGATATTATTAAGAATCTGAAGGAAGGCTAATTAACCTAGAATGCAATAGTGAGGGAAAGAGTGACAGAAGGTGAGGATAATGAAGCAGATAGGAGTAGGATTTCAATACAAATATTTAATTACATAGAAACAATTATATTATGATACTTATTAGAGTTATACATATATTTTTCACCTTTATTCTGTAATAGTGTAAATGCTAAGGTAAAATAAACTTATTAGTTAGCTTAGAAGTTAGTTAGCAATGTATTATTTAGCTCATTTTCATAAGTAAAATATTTAATATAGATGTCAATAATTATCATATACTCGTTAATGGTTTACTCATTCCTTTGTGTTTTAAAAGAGTTTAAAATATGCAGATATTTACTGGAGTTATATTGAATGTGTAAGATTTTTACCGTTACTGAATTTTCCAAGTAATATATATTTATTCATTTAGATTTTTTTACATAATTCAGTAAAGTTTTATAATTTGCATCACAATTGTATTATGAAATTTTTGGACTTATGACTTGATACCTATTTTATTTCTCAAATAAATGGAATATTTTGTTAGTGAAATTTCTAATTCCTTTTATAATTATATAGAAGTATATGATTTCTATATTTTAATCTTATATCTGGAGACTTAGAAAACACTTTTAGGTAAACAATCATATAGTTTTTAACAAATTTAAATAAAGGAGAAAATAGTAATAATGAAATCACCAGGAATTTGTTTTTGTTTAAATCTTGAGACTGAATTGAAGAATTGGGGATAGTTAGAAGTAGGAAGGTGGTTAATGTTTTATAAGTTTAAATTTCAACAAAAATTTTACTTTTCAAGTAAAGATTAATTTTTGAGCGGGTTCAGAATAGCTACGGAAATAGCTTTTGGGAGAAGGCTCCTTATTCATGGCTTACATACCACGGCAGCAGTCTACGTGGATCAGAAGCAGCTGACTACCATTGTGCCTCTCTTTCAGTGATGTTTGTATCATAAGCACACTAAGAAGATAAAGATAGTGTTTCTCTGTGGAAAGTGACAGGTTTCCCTACCATTCAGTAAAATGAAGATAATATTTCCCTATGGTGCAAAAATCAGAGGAAGTTCATTATGAATAGCATGCATGGTATTGGCCTCTCCCATACCCCTTCTATTGTATGTGTGACATCTCCTTGCTATTTGTGTATCTTTCTAAGAAATGACTTGAATCAACACAGATGGTGATACTCTGAGAGCTCCTATGGTTCTGAGTAACAAACCATCTTTGGTCTCATCCAAGAGTCTCATGTCTTTTGCTACCATCCATGAAGCTATCTAGGTTCATATGGAAACCTTCTTTGATGTAAACCTTGACAGTTTACCTGTTGAAGTAATGATAAATCCTTGACAATATTCATGTGCTTATTTGCTACTCATATTTTTCTCTGTTGAGGTATCTGGAAATATTATACCCATTTCTTATTTTTAACACTATTTATTTATTTATTTATTTATTTATTTATTTATTTATTTAGTACAGGTATATGATCCTGGGGATCGAACCTAGGTCTTTGGGCTTACCAGACAGTCACTTAGACTGCTGAGCTATCTCCCAAGCCCTATTTTTCTACTCAGTTTGGAGAACTTTTCATATATTTTAGATATAAGAATTTATAGTATCTTCACCTATATAACTTGGTATTATATGTCTTTAACAGTGACTTTCATTGAATGTGTTAAATTTTGATAAGTTTTTATTTGTTATGCTGTTATGAATTACATGTTTATATCAAAGTTAAAAACTTTATGTTTAAATATCAGAAATTTTTCTTTTAGCTATTCCCCTAAAAATTTTCTACTTTTATATTTTATATTAAAATGATTCCTTTTGAGTTAATTTTAATGAAAGATAGGAAACTTAGTTCAAGGTTCTCTTGCTTTACATGTGGATGGCCAATTGTTCTAGATCTTTTGTCAGAAAGACACATAGAAAGGGGCAGAGATAATGTATATCCTATACCAACTTTGCCTTTGCACATCTTTTCAAAAAATCAGTTCCCTATATTTATTTGGACTATTTTCCTCAACACTCTCTCCTGTTTCAGTGATGTAGGTGTCTCTTAGCCAATTCAGTCTGGTGTAACAAAGTCCTATAGACTTAGGAGAAAATAAATCACAGAAATTTATTTCTCATGATTTGGAGATTGGGTACTGGCAACATCAGGTTCTTTCAAGGGTCTTCTCATTTGAAAACACATTTGCTTCTTCTATCTTCTCACAATAGAAAATTACGAGATTTCTCTGGGATCCATTTTTATAATTCTATGTTAAGAGCATCCCTCTCATAAGTTAATTTCCTCCCAAAAGTCTGGCTTTTATATGTCATCATACTGAAAATTAGAATTTCAGTGTGAACCTTTTGTTTTTTGCATTGTCTATCCCTTCTCCAGAACCACATTTTTTTGTAATTTGGTTTAGGATACAGAGGGATACCAATTTACTGTAGTTTGATATATGATTTATGATTTCACCCTTACAATAGTGCAAAAGCAGTAGAAACTCTACCTTAATTTTGATTTTTTCCTAGTTTAGCAATCTGCAGTATGGTACTCTTTTATAAGATAGTCTGTCCTGCTCATGTTGGGCAGCGGCAGTGAGCCATAATTTCCCCTGGGACACACAAACACAATGGTAAGCAATCCATATTCTCCCATCCAAGTGCTAACCAGGCCTGACCCAGCTTAGTTTCTGAGATCAGATGAGATCAGGTGCGTCAGGCCAGTGTGGCTGTACACAGTGATCCATACTCTATTCTGTTGTTAAACTCTGATGTTAAGTAAGATAGATGTGGTAAGTACATTTTGGGCTATTTTCAGTAACAGTGGGTTTACAAAGACATTGTAATTCAAGAAACATCTGTGAGTATGGGTTCCCTCAACTTTGTTTTATTTTAAACTGCTTGGCCATTCTCTTTTCCCTTTCTGTGTAAATTTTAGAATTATTTTGTCCTTATCTACAAAAATTCGTCTGGGAGTTTAATTGAAATTCCATTACTATAGATCTATTTGGATAGGATAGTTTCTGAAATATGTTTTTCCAATCCATGGAAACTGAACATTTATAAGATGAATATACTATATGTATCTTCATTTATTTTTAAGTCTTTCTTGACTTTAAATCATTTATATCATTAGGTTTTACTACAGTTTTTGGAGTACAGATCTTCTACATTTTATTAAATTTATACCAGATTTTTCTTGAAGCTATTCTAAATTGTTTTTGTTGTCTCTAATTATTAATTTGAATATATATATATATATATATATATATATATATATATATATATATATATGCAGAGTGGATGTTAACATACCTTCTATTTGATTTTGTGTTATCTGGTACCCCACTATCTTGCTAAACTCACTTCTAAGATTTCAATTGTAGATTTCATGGGATTTTCTGTGTAGATAATCATGCCATCTGTGAATATGGACAATTTTGTTTCCTCCCCCATGAGTTCAAATTGCATTACCCTTAATGTGTGTTAAATTTACTTTTGATTCTCAAGTCTGCTGGATTAGTGTGGCACTATGCATAGAGGAGACATTAAGCTTGGGGTACACTGAAGGATGTGACTAGAATATTTTAGGTTTGGAGTCATGGTGATATGTTTCATGTCTCTGATTTTCACAGACACCCCATCACAGCGGGTACAGTTTATTCTTGGAACTGAGGATGAGGACGAAGAGCACATCCCTCATGACCTTTTCACAGAACTTGATGAGATTTGCTGGCGTGAAGGAGAGGATGCTGAGTGGCGAGAAACAGCCAGGTGAGGATTTTGATTGAAAGGTGAAGACTCAAAGAATTTTTGTTATTGAAAAAAAAGAAAAAGAGAAAAAGTCTCAATCTAGCAGTTTTGCAAACAAGTATATTTGCTGCTGATTTTTGAAGTTGCTCATCTGGCCTGGCTGGGCACAGCTTCTCATTGGATATGGGTCAGGATGAAATCTGAAGGCAATAATTATAGTAAACAGTGATGCAGAGCCAGCAGCAGCTGCAGTCCTCAAGATAAATAGCAACATAATTTGTATGTCATCAACAAAACAATAGAGGTCTAAAAGTAATTTATTTCTATCTTTTCAGCTGCTAACTTACACTCAAAACTGCTGATAATATGTGATAATTTCAATGTAGGATTCTTTAAGGAGAAAAGGGTGCAATTTTATATCTCATGTACTACTTGCTGGGAAAAATGTTCTATAACATGTTTCTAGTATATGAGTACATTTAAGCAGAGTGGATGTTAATATACCTTCTAAAAATTACTCAGCATTCATAATTAATATTTCTAGGTTGCCGTGTAATTTATAAGTTCCTAGAAAAGAGGAATTAAATTGTGCACTTATTTTTAATTTATTATTGTTCATTTGCTCACAGACATTTATAGAATATCCATTATAGGCTATATGTAGTGGATATTGAATGGCAAGAGCAACAGTAAACCTTAGATTTGTGTTTAACAATTTCACTCTCATTTAGATATGAAACTGAATTTGTAAATGGGAAATAAAGATTGCTCTCACACAGGTGTACAAAAGGAACTATGGGCACATCTTAAACCAATGTTGGCAGACCTTTTACAGACTATGTGCCCAACCTGCAACCCAAAAGCCAATTGTTTATCAGTGCCAACAGTGCAATTAAACTTGAATACTAAGGTTTTAGTTTAGAAAAAATAACTATTATTCGATGCTTGGCTGGCTGTTGGAGGGAACTTGGCTCATATGCTGATATGCACGCTGTGACAAATGTGCTATTGGTTCAAAACAAATGCCTTATACTGTTGCTTACTCACTTTCTTTTTTTGGTGGAACTAGGGATTGAACTCAGGCCCTTGCGCTTGCCAGAGAAGTGCTTATTCCACTGAGCCATCTCCCCGGCCCCATTTACCCACTTTCTAAATATTTGTGTCAATATAAAACACCAAGAGTTCTATTAAAATATGCATTTAACCATGCTTAAATGTAGAATCTCAGGTTCTGTATTTCTACCAATGTCCCAGTTGATGTCCTGTCAAGTATCTTTAGTTAAAGGACAAAGCTTTGAGTAGCTAGTTTCTGAAGTATAAAATTCAAGAGAGGGAGAAAGGATAGAGTCCCTGGGGCAGGTGATTCCTCAGTTAACTCTTGAAGGAAGAGCACTGGAATACACGTTTATATAGGGGTTACTGTTTTATTATATCCTTCTTTCAATGGGCAGACTACTCTAATTGTTAGAAACTTTTTCTGTGTAACATAGTCTTTTATGCTATTCAAAATAAAGTAGCTTTTTTGGGCAAATTATACTTGAGTATATTAGAGAATTAATCTTTCTTCAGTCTTTTTTATTAGTATATGTTTGGTACATATGATTACATTTCCTGGCAAGTGCAAGGGCCCAAGTTCAATTCCCCGGTTCTGCAAAAAAAAAAAAAAAAAAAAAAGTACACATTTAGACGGTCAAGATGAAAGGTATTTAACCATGGTTATTGTATTACACATCACTGTCCTTGATGTAGTTGCTTAGATCACAAATATCAGCACTGAAAAAGAGGCAGTATTCCCAAAATCATTCCTGGAGGCAAGTATTATACTGATACCAACACCAGAGAAAAATGCAACCAAAAGAGAATTATAGGCCAATCGCCCTCATGAACATAGTGGCAAAAATCCCTAATAAAATATAGCAAATAGAATACAGCAAATCTTCAAGATTATGTACCACAACCAGCTAGGCTTCATCTTAGGGATGCAAGGATGATTCAACATTTGCAAATCTATAAATGTAATATACTAAAAAAAGAAATATATTATCTTAATAAAACCAAAACCTAAAACCACATGATAATCTCAATAGATGCAAAAAAGGCTGGTGACAAAGTCCAACACTCATTCATGATCAAAGACCTACCAAAAATTGAAATAGATGGCCTCTACCTCAATGTGATAAAAGCCATCTATGAGAAAACTGAAAGCTTTTTTTCTCAAATCAGGTACAACTCAAAGATGAACTCGATCACAACTCCTATTCAGTGTAGTGCTGGAATCATTAGCTAGAGCGATTAGATGAGAGAGAAATAAAAAGAACACAAATAGGTAAAAAAGTTAAACTATCATTATTCACAGATGAGATGATATTCCACTTGGAAGACTCAAAAAACTCTACTAAGAAACTCCTAGAGTTAATAAAGCCACTTTATCCTTGACAAAGGTGCAAAACAAAGTCATTGGCAGACAGATAACCTCTTTAGTAAATGCTGCCGGAAAATCTGGCTCTACATGTGCTGAAGAAAAAAATTGGACCTGTATCTTTCACCATGTACTAAACTAAATTTGAATGGATCAAAACTCAAGCTATTAAAACAAACAGTAAATCTGCTGGAAGACAGAGTATGTAGAACTCTTAAAGACATTTGTGTAGGCAAAGACTTTATGACTGAAAGAGCAATTGCACAGGAACTATCACAAAGTGTCAGCAACTGGAATCTCATCTTATTAAAAACATTTTGCACAGCAAAAGAAATCACCAACAAGGGCCAACCAAATAACTCAGTGGATTAAAGCGCCTGCAAGCAGGCGCAGGGCCCAGGGGTTCAGTCCCCTTGCCTGCCATGCCTACCCCACCCTGGGGAACGCTGAGAAGGCGATTGTCACTGGGTGTGGTGGTATGCGCCTGTAATCCCAGCTCTTGGGAGACTATAAACAGGTGGATCACTATGAGTCCAATCTAGTAGTGAGACCTGAACATCCTGCAGACCCTTCCCTAAAATTAAAAAAAAAAAGAAATGTAAGAGAAAAAGCAATTACCAAGAAAGTGAAGAGACAACCCACAATGTGAGCAAAGAATGCTTGTGAGCTGTTCCTCTGACAAAGGATTACTACTGAGAATATATAAAGAATTCAAACGAATCAGACCTCCCAAACTTAAAGACTCAATCCAAAAATTGGCATCTAAGATGAATACATTTCTTAGATGAAAAAATGCAAACAACAAATAAATATATGAAAAAATGTTCAACATCACTGGTCATTTGAAAGATGCAAATTAAAACAATACCAAAATTCCATCTCATCCTGGAAAGAATGGCTATTAAGAAGAAAACCATTAATAAATGTTGGAGGGAAAGTGGCAAAAAATGAACCCTTCTCCACTGTTGGTGGAAGTGGTTCAACCACTGTGAAAATCAATGTGGAGATTTCTCAGCAAATTAGGATTGGAGGTCCTATTCAACCCAGCTATTTCCCTTCTGAGTATCTTCCCAGAAGAATTAAAAACATCATACCACAGTGACATATGTTCTCCCATGTTTTATAACAGCACAACTTACGATTGCTAAATCTTGGAAGCAATCAAAATGCCCATTAACTGAGAAATGGCTAAGAAAATGTGATCATTTTATAGAATGGAGTACTACTCAGCCATAAATAAGGATAAACTTGAGACTTTTATAGGTAAATGGATGCAATGCAAGACCATACTCATAAGTGAAATAAACTTGGTGCATGTATATAAACATCATATTATCTCTCTCTTCTGAGAGGGGAAAGTATACATAAGAAGTAAAATGTTTACTACATATTTTAAAATAGAAACTTCCAAAGGAAAGAGAAACTAGGATGGAGAATTGGAGAACAAAAAAGAAAAAAAATCTATATCCCTGTATCTATGTATGATAGTTAATACAGTTATACTAGAATTTGTCTTAGTTCACTGAAAAGAAAGGTTTGTGCTAATATTATTTGGAAAATTAAATCTGGTATTTTTTAGGGGGCTAGAGAGATAGCTCAGTAGAATAAGCGCTTGCCTGGCAAACATGAGGGTCTGAGTTCAATCCCTGGTTCTGCCAAAAGAAAAAAAATCTGATAATTTTGTAGTCTGAGTAACTAATTTAAAGATAACAATATGCAGCATGTTAACCATTGTTGTCTTGCTAATATGTTGTTCTAAAATTTTATTCCTTCTTTAAAATTAAAAAAAAAGGAGGTAATAAAAAATAGTCTGAGTAATCTTTACAGCCTCTTTATGTTAGAAATACTAGAAGTTAATAGATATAAACCAAAATGGCTATCCTCTAGTTTTTCCCTGTTAACATTAAAAATAAACAAAACAAAACCCCTAGTAACCATTAATATTTGAAAAATTTAAAATATAGGATGATAAAAACAAAGAGTATTCCTCCATCTTTAATACCTTCCCGGGCTGGGGAGATAGCTCAGCTGTCTAAGTGCCTGCCTGGCAAGTGCAAAGAACCAGGTCCCGTCCCCAGTACCATATGCAGTGCTGGCCCCACATGGTGCCGGCCACCAGAACTGGGCATGGTGGTGCATACCTGTAATCCCAGTGCCGGGGAGGCTGAGACAGGAGGATCACTACGAGTCTGAGCTGTGTAGTGAGACTCTGCACCAAGTAGCTAAGTAAATAAATAAATAAATAATTTTTAGAAGTACCCTTCTTCAACAGTCATGTTTTTCCACATGTTTCCAAGCATTTTTAATACAAAGATCAATATGTGACTGTTTTCCCTTTCTCAATTGATACAGTAGGGATTCTATAATATATAGTGTTCATGTATTATTTTGACATTTAATGATACATTTTAATATTGTATGTAACTTATTAAAGATTTATATAGATGAACTTCATATATTTTGTTAATCTTGTTGAATATTCAGGTTTATTTTTTTCATTCAATTAGTGTCATGTATATATATATACACACACACACACACACACACACACACACACACACACATACATACTTATTTGTGTTGTTGGTAGATATATTAAATACATTTCTAACTGAAATTTTATGCATTAAAGAAAGCAAACTTTTTTTTTTGAGACAGGGTCCCACTATGTAGTTCAGGCTGGCCTTGGGCTCATTTTGTAGTGTGGCTGGTCTTGAACTTTCAGCGATCCTCCTGCTTCAGAAGAAAGCAAACATTTTACAGTCATAACTTCTTCAAATTACTTCTATAAACTGTTTTAGTGATTTTTACACCCATCAAAAGTGCATGAGAGCACTTATGCCCAATTTTTGCTATACTAAATCATTAAAGTGGTTTTTTTTCATGTATTACATAAATTTCATTATTTTAATCAGTGTTCTTTCATTATTAGTGAGGTTTGAAATCTTTTTTTTATTTTCTTATGAACTAATTTTAATTTTCAACTTGTTTTATATAAAATCCATCATTTTTTTCCATTTGGCTTTTGAATATTATTTCTGTATTTACTGAGGACCAATAACAAGGCCTTACTCTGAGCTGCATTTTCCCAGAAAACCCTGCCTCACTTAAAAACTAAAAGTAACTTCTGTTTCAATTTATGTTTACAACACGTGATGATTGCATTCACTGTAGGTAGCTGGTACCTGTACACAATATATACACATTTTAAATCTCTTTCCTCTCCCTCCCTTTCATCTTTTGGTTCCCTTCCCATTTGTAGAATATTTCTTTCTGTTCCTTTCATCTATCTTTTATTTAATTCTTTGTTTAGACTTTGGATTTCTCATGTGAGAGAAATCATAGATTTTTCAGCTTGGGTGTCTGATTTATTTCACTCATATTTGGTATTTTTAATTTTTTAATATTTTAGGTATTTGTTACAGGGTCTTACCATGCAGCTCAGACTCGCAGTGAACCTCCTGTCTCTGCCTCCCAAGCACTGGGATTGCAGGTGTTCACCACCACACTCGTCCTTATTTCACTTATATTATTTTCTTGCTTTCTTATCACTGATACACAATACCTGACACCTACAAGTTACAGGAAGAGAAGCTCAGTTTATCTCACAGCTTGTACAGGTGCCAGTCCACAGTCCACTGGCTTGAAGACAGGGCAGCATGCTAGAGGGGCCTGGCAGAGGAGAAACTGCTCAGACTGTGGAGGATCAGGGAAGCAGTGGGTTAGTCCACTGAAGACTGTCATGTCCCTGTGATCCAGTCGCCTTTCAAAAGGCCCACTTTCAGGAGCTTGTGAGCTTTGGAAGATACCCAGACATAAACCACAGTAATTATGTTTTCAAGGTGCATCCATTTCCCTACAGTTCCCCCAAATTTCTTCTTTATAGCAGAGTAGCACTCACAATGTATAATATCACACTTTTAAAATCCATCTGTCTGTTGATGAGCATGTAGCTACTTCCAAGATTTAGTTATTATAAGTTGTGCTGCTGTAAACATTGCTATGTATATATTATTGCAATATGTCTTTAACGTTTTTGGGAAGATACCTGGTAGAATAGCTGGGTTGATTAAAATTTCCATTTCTACTTTTTTTGATGAATCTCCATACTAATTTCCAAAATGGTTGTATTAGTTAGCACTCTCACCAGCCCTGTAATAGGGTTCCATTTATATTTCAGTCTTATAAGAATTTGTTATTTGATTTCTTGATGATTGCCATTCTTTCTGGAGTATCATGTAATCTTTTAAAAAAAATTATCTTGCTCTAATGGCAATAATATTTATTCTTCGTGTATTTACTCCCATTTTTATTTCTTCTCAGAAGTATCTACTTATTTCAGTTGCCCATTTTTTTTTGACTGAGTGTTTATTGGGGAAGAGTGACTGATTTTTCTGAATTATAGATGTGGAAGGTGTTAGTCCTTTGCAGAGGAAGAGCTGGCAAAGCTTATTCCCCATTGTGTAGGAAGTCTCTCCACTTAGATTTTTCCCTTGTTGGGCTGAAGCTTTTTAATCTGATATAATCTCATTTTGTTGAACTCTTGCTGTTGTTTCTTGTGCAATTGGAGGACTGTTTAGAAAGTACTCACCTATGCCTATGACTTAAGAATTGTACCTATTTTATCCTCCTGCAGATTTCTCTTCTCTTTTTGAATAATTAAATCTTTGATCTGTTTTGATTTTAATTTAGAACATGATGAGAGATAGGGCTCTAGTTTCAGTGTTCTGCCATGTGGGTAATCAGTTTTCTGAGCACCATTTGCTAAGAGAGGCTATTTTCCCTCCAGCATGTTTGTGGTCCTTTTGTCAAAGATCAGATGGCTAAGCATAGCTGGGCTGTTGCTGCATCCTTGGTTCTGTTCCCTGGAACACATGTCTGTATTTGTGCCAATACTGCGCTGAATTTATCATTTATTATATTGAGAATATCCTTAAATTAGGGATTGTGATGCCTCCTAGTTTGTCCTTGTTGCCCTGGTTTGCTTTTTCTATTCTAAACCTCTTTTTGTTCCAGATGATTTTAGGATTACTTTCTATAGATCTGTGAGGAACGATTTTCAGTTTGAACACAATAGCATTAAATTGATAAATTGGTTTTAGAAATATGGCCATTTTGATAATACTGGTTCTTCTAATCAAGGAACTGAGGAAATCTTTCCATTTTTTTGATTCTTTCTTCAATTTCTTGTTTTAGAATTGTATGGTTTTCATTGTAGATACCTTTCATTTCCTTCCTTGCTTAAGTAAATTCCTGAGTAATTTTTATTGATGTGATTGAAAATAGCATTGTTGTTTCCTAATTTCTTTCTCAGTAAGTTCATTGTTGGTGTACAGGAATGCTTTTGAGTTTTGAGTGTTGATTTTGTATTCTGCTACATGGCTGAATTTTATTATTAAATCCAGCAGTCCTTTGGTAGAACTTTTTGAGTCCTCTGTGTAAAGGACCATATTATCCACAAATAATGATAATTATATTTTTTCCTTTTTAAAATTGTTGAGATGAGTTTTACTGTGCAGCTAAGTCATGTTCAGCTCCCAAGAGTGCTGGTATTTGGTGATATGTGATCACTTATCTTTTTTTTTTTTTTTTTTTTTTTTTTTTTTTTTTTTTTTTTTTTTTTTTTTTTTTTTTTTTTTTTTTTTTTTGTATTTTTTAGGGAAGGGTCTATGGGGTGTTCAGGGTTTCATCACTAGATTGGACTCAGTAGTTCTCCTGCTTACAACCTCCCAAGTGCAGGTGCGCCCCCACTCCCCATCTCAATCACTGTCTCAGTGTGTCCCTGGGGCAGGGCTGGCACAGCAGGCCAGGGGATCAAACCCCTACCCCTACACCTGAACTTATCTTTTGAAATAAAAGTTTCACACAAATGAATCAATGTTACTCAGAATACTTTTCATTGTATTATTTTAAATATGAAACTAAATTTAAAAGTTTTTATATAACCTAGTCAATTTCAAATTTAAAAACTTCTTACCTTAATTTCTCCCCAAACAGCATAAAATAGCCATAAGGGAACTTCACAAATACGTAATATGTGTTAATCTTTATTTGGCGACAGCTAGGAACATGTGATCATCTTTCCTGCATGCCAGTGAGATAGCTTTTGTCCTTTCACAGTTAAAAAGTTATTGATGGGGCTGGTGAGAGAGATCACCAGTCTAAAGCGCCTGCTTAGGCCAGCTTAGGCAGGCAACAGTGCACTGGTCCCCTGCACCAGTACTGCACCAGCCCAGCCCCAGGATCAGCTGAGCCACACCCCCCACCAAAAAATAAGTTGCTGGAAAGGAAATGAGACTGCACATCTCATTGTTTAAGGGTCTGAGTACCTGTCCCTCTCAGTTTCAGGACATGGGCATTTCTGATTAAGGAAGGAGATTTGGTAATTAGTCAATTCTGGTTAGAGTTTCCTTAATCTGTTGTAAAGAAACATTTTTTTGGAAGCATTTCTTTTAGATTCTTTTCTTTATCCTGATTCGTTATTATAGAACAGAGAGTTAAGATTGGAATATGTATTTGGGCGTGCATAATTTCATTATTCTGAGAATGCCTGGTGACTTTTTACCTTCCAGATCAAATAGTCAGATATTGCTTTTAATCAGAAACTTTTCCCACTCTTACATAGGTAGGAGGTGGCCAAAGCTTTACTAGAATCCGGATTTTTCACATTATCACAGTTGGGCAGGTAGGATGTTACCATGCTCTATGGATTATGTAATAAGCTTATATAATAAATTAAATGTTTTCTAAATATAATGTGTCCTATTTAAACACACTATTACTGAAGAGGGAAAGAGATGATTTAGTTAATTATTGGCTTTCTGTAATGACATTAGAAAAGAATTGTATTTGTAGCCATGCATTTGGAATGGTATGTGCCATTAGCCTCGTACAAGTTTTTGCGGTTCAGGGAGACATCTGATGAACACTCGAATTGGTAACAAACACTGAATAGAAGGACTGATGAATTTTGACTGAGAGGCAACATTTTAGTGAAAAACAGATAAATTTATTGAGGACCTAGAAATTTAGTTGCTTTTAAAGTAACAGAATGCTTGCTTCACCAGCAATAATAAGTAGCAGAAATAATTTTATTCATGTTGCCTTTGTTCATCTTAAAAGGCTAATCTGAGTTAATTCAAGAATCTATTTGATTATCGAACTGCAATTTGGATATCTCTAACATATAATTAGCATAATAACTTGAAGAAATTTTTTTCTTTAAAAAATAATATTTATTTATTTATTTGGTACAAAGTCTTGCTATGCAGCTCAGACCTGTAGTGATCTTCCTGTCTCAGCCTCCTGAGTACTGGAATTACAGGTGTGCACCACCATACCCAGTTTCAGTGGCTGGCATGACATGCAGTACTGGGGATGGAACACAGGTCCTTGTGCATGCCAGGCAGGTGCTTAGACTGCTGAACCATCTCCCCAGCCCTGAAAAAAATTTTTTTGGTTAGTATTCAGGTGGGATTAATAATCATCTGCCCTAGTTATAGAAATAAAAATGATATTTTATCAGCACACAGCACCTGTCACATATGACATCTTGAATAATTCATGACTGCTCTTGTTGCCAAATAAAACTTAAGCAAAGTTTTAGACATTGAAGCTAAAAATTTCAATCATAATTGTTTAATAAATGTTTGTAAAAACCAGCTGTTCACTTTTTAAAACTAAAGGAAGCATCTGAAGAGGCTAATGAAACGAACACAAAATGTTCTGCTTATAAATAACATATAATGTTATTAATATAAAATTGAGCAAAGCTACCACAGCTGTGTAATGGTGGAGACACGTTTGACTCACTGTGGTTTGACTCACCCTTTTGTTGCCCTTTAAAAATGTTTGCTACAAATTAGCTCATAAGAAGTAAAGCCATATTATTATGCTAAGCTGTAAAAGACTCAAGTCAACAACTTCTGACTTTGCCAGACATATGGAAAACCCAGTAATATTATGGACTACTGGACTATTTTAGAATATTTTGCTGAATTCACACACCTATAATATTTAAATGACAAAACTAAACAAAAAAGGGGTACAATTGAATGACCATTTTGTATCTGTAGATTCAAAATAGTTAAGACAGATATACAGCTACATTCTCTTAATTCAATACATAGAGGGATCTGTTCTAATAGTGTTTGTAAATAGAATATCATGCCTGCATCTTATACAACAAATAACCACTAAGAAAACAATATGCAATATGTTAATTATTGAAACTGTCCTACTCATTTGATTTGAAACTGTCTCATAGCTATTTATTTTTCAATAAAATTATGGGAAGAAAAGAAATGTATAAACCTAAAACAATAAAAAGTATACATGTGGGAAAAAAAAGCAAAGCAGTAGGTACCAGTTACTCCTCTGATACATATGGGTCATGTGGAAAAGAATTATTGCATCCAACAATGCCTGTAAGGTATTTTATAATCAAAGTTAGTAAATATTCAAACCATTTGGATTTATTCGTGAATTGTGAAGTGGGAAGATTCATCAAATAACAGCTATTGTCTGTAAACGGTGAGTTTGGATATATTTTACTTCTGCTTTAGCCAGCTATATGTCTGCTCTTATTGCCTAGGTTAATCTTTGGTTTCTTATTCATTTGTATCCCTCCATCTGCCATTTCTCCATCTCTCCTAAAAGGGTGTTGCCTTCAAAACTTATATTACTATTTCAAGTGCAAAATTTTGATGATACACGATCTCTTTTCTGTTGGGATAGGATTAGAGAATAAAAATTCCTAGAAAACTCAGTGGTAATTGAATGCAAAGAAAGAATTAGGTTCTCTAGGAAACATCTATTTTTAACTGGTAAAAGAATTTTCTTTTGTACAGTATTAATATGAGTATTATAGAGCAGTTTATCATCCACTTAATCTGCTAAGAATTTGTGAAACTCCTATTTAAATTAATATTAAGTAGAAAGAGACTTCAATCAGTTAATCATGGATTAAAACAAATCCAGACATAAAGGAGGAAATGAAAATAATCTGCTCAGTCTTTTATTTCTCCCTCTCCTCTTATAGAAAATGTCATGTAATTGGCCTACAATTTTTATTTCATTATTCATCATCCATCACATCTCATACTCTGAGAGTCTTGTTTGCTTTGGTTTGCTGTTCAAACAAACGTCAGCAAAGTTTACCTGAAAACTGGAGCACTTTGCGTGCAGCCCTTTAGATCATTAACTATGATCAGACGTTTGCAACTTCCAATATATTCAGGAACTAAAAACTCTTCAATTAAGACCTAGTGTGTTCCCAGACCTGCTAATTTCTCTCTTTGAAAGATGAAATGAGTGACAAAAACAGAAAAGAGAGATATAGTTATGTGATGTATATACATATATATGAATATATATATCACACACATATATATATATATATGTATATATATACTTTTATAATATAGGCTCTAAAAACATTCATTTAAATATCTCTTAATGCTTTTGGCATCATTCTAGAGTTGGCATAAAGCACGGAATCCTGAAATGTTTGGTATCTTTAGTAACTTGATATTTGTAACTTGTGTGTTCCTTTTTATGGAAAGTACCTTCTGTCTCCTCTTATAATATTCACGAAACCTGTGGTTACATTGAACCATCCATGCATGGAACTTATATTTGGTCATTTTAAATACCAAACTGCTTAAAAGTTCCAGAGACTGTATTTTTTCTAATAGAACTGGCCCTCCCAAAATTTGAAGTAAATTATTATAAAGAAAACAATATACCTCTTAAATTATCTTTAAGGTATCATATCAGAACAACATAAGTGATTTAGCTAATTTTGACAAAGAAAAAACTTCAAAATTTAGGAAGCATTGCCTTTTCAACAAATAATGCTGGTTCAATTAGATATATCTAGATGAAAAGAAATTTAACCTTATCTAAACTTCATGGCAAAACAAAAACTAATTCAAGTTAAATCATAAATACTAATATAGAAAACAAACCTAAAAATTTTTAGAAGTAAATGTAGGAGAAAAACAAATAAGGCTAGGTAATGTTTTCACACATAAACAAAAAGCACAGTCTATAAAAGAGAATATTCATAAACAGGCCTTGGTCAAAATTAAAATTTGCACTATAAAGGAGGCGACTCAGAAATTGAAAGAACAAGGTACAAATAGGGAGAAAATATTTACAAATCATTTATTCAACAAATGTGATACATAGCCAGGCATGGTGGTGCAGGCCTGTAATCCCAGCACTTGGGAGGCTGAGGCAGGAGGATTGTTGTGAGTTCGAGACCAGCCTGAGCTACAAAGTGAGCTTAAGGCCAGCCTGAACTGCATAGTGAGACCCTGTCTCAAAAAGACAAAAAAAATGTGATACATAAATACTATATAAATAACTTTTTAAATTGAAGAGTATGAAAACCAATTGGAAAAGTGCTAAAGACAAATAGATATTTCGCCAACGAAAAGGGATATATAAGAAGCAGTGCACACAAAAAATACCTAACATTGTTAATATTTAGGGAACAGTAAATTAAAATCGCTATAATTTATCCCCACATACCTACTAACATACCTAAAATAAAAATATCTGTAATAAATACTGTTAGCGACATGAAAAAACTGTATCTCTCATATATTGCTTGTTTAAATATAAAATAGTAGAAATAGTTTGTCAGTTACTTATAAAACTAAACATACCTTTATTTGTGACCCAACAATTGTTCTCTTGGACCTTTGTTCCAGAGAAATGAAAATTTAAATTCAGGCAAATACCTCTGGATAACTATGCAAAATAGGTTCATTTGTAATAGCAAAATCTGTGAATAACTTAAATGTCCATAAATTTTGAAACATAATCCAGGAATCTTACATGAAAAATATTTTTTCCAAAGAAAAGCATCTATTTTTGTCTCAAATACTATTACATACTTGTATAGCCCTGTCTTCTTTACTAGTCATTGACTGAAAACTATATTGAATTATACCTTGGTTATTTAATAAAAAAAATCACTATCTTAAGGACTGATATATGGTATTTGTTTTGTTCCTTTTGTCTGAAAAGTCACATTAGTAGTATATAAGTTCAGGAGATTTAGTAAGAGTTGCATGTTACAAGCCCAGGGCACTTTGTGGAAAGCTTTTTATAACCCATTCTTCCAAATTTGATGCTTATGCCTAACTCTCAGAAGAAAAACATGTTTTTTTCTAGCACAGTAGATACTAAAGAAAAGTATAAGTAGTATAAAGAGAAAAGAAGATGAATACAACTTAGAATTGGTATCAGAAATGGGTGAAAATTGAATGTTAAATCTCTTGTTTTTGCTATAGCCATTTGGTAGATCTTTGAGCTGAAAAGGGCTGTAATAAATTTAGTACAATCACATGAAATGGGGACAGGATTTTGGGGAAAACAAATTAAAAACAACTAGTTTAATACTAGTTAAGGGTCACTTGGCTAACTAATTATCATGAGTTATTTACTGTTATTTACTGCCCCAAGTGTGCCTCATCTTTATTTATTTATCTTTTCTTTTTTGTAGTTTTTATTCATTTTAATGAGAAAAAAGATAAAATAGCAATGAAACAGTTTCAAAACAGATTAGTAGGATGTTTTCAATAATTAATACATTGAGTACTATTGTCTTCATAGTAGTTATTCAGAGGACAAGAGGCAGACATGATATCTTGTCTAAACAATGTTAGTACAAACTTTTATTCTCAGTGAACTATGAGAAAGTAGCTGTATATCTATCCTTTCTTGTGTATACATATGTGTGTGTACATATATATGTGTGTACATATATATATATTTATTTTCCTTCTCCCACTTTTTCTTCACAATAAAACTGTCTTTTATTTATACTTTTGTGAAGTTAGTTAATGCATGACACTAGGTTGCTTAGCAACTGATAGCAAACCTTAACCAGCAGGATGTTCATCCCAGGAGGGAGGTAGCTTATTTGCTTCAGGCACTGGGCCAAGTCCCACCTACACGTATTTGATCAATTTCCTAGCTTCGTGGCTCCCGGCATATCCCCCTTTTCCATTTTGTTTTTTCAGAGATGGATGTTCCACTGCAATTAGAGAAGCTATATTTGAGGAAGTCTTTAAGAATCTTTTCATACTTGAAACCAGTCTAAAGACTGTAGGTACTTGAATTCAGGAAAATAACCCAATATAGTCCAATAGTCCCTAATAGTAATGGGTTATTGGCAGAACTGGCAATTGTCAGAAGTTGTTGACTTGAGCCTTTTACAGCTCAGCATATTAATATGGCTTTACTTTTTTTACCTTGTGGTTGTACTTTGCTGCTGGATTAAGACCAAGTTGAATCAAGACCTAAATAACTAAAAATGTAACTTTTGTATCTGACAGGGTCAGTCAGATCCCCTCAGGATTTACTCTGGAACCATAATAGCCTTTTGTAGATCTTTTGTCAGTATCAGCCGTCTGGATGAGTCATGGCCATTGCTTAACCAATTTGCTCTCTGTGAAAGCCTGAGAAATTTTTCTTCTTCTTTTTTTTTTTAATGTATTTTAGTACAGGGTCTGCAAGGTCTCACTACACAGATCTGACTCATAGTGAACCTCCTGTTTTCAGACTCCTAAATGCTGGGATTACAGATGTGTGACCATGCCCAGTCTCAATCTCTATCTCAGCATGCCCAGTGGGCAGGGCCAGCATGGCTCACTGGGTATCAAACCCTGGTCCCTGCACCTGCCTAAGCAGGAGCTTTAGTCCTCTAAGCTATTTGGTGGGCTTGCCTCATCTTATCTAGTTGAGAAAACTGTATCCCATAAAAGGTGGAGTAATTTCCTTAGGTTTTTTGGTGGTTTGACTGGAGAGTATGGACAAAGCATAGATTTTATTTTCAACTACTCTAAGGCACCATTGGCAAGAGTACTCCATCTTACATTGTCCATCAAGAAGTTGATCTGTTGTGATACTGGTATTCATGGTGTGTCCATGGACTTATATACTTATCAAGAAAGACTGATTTATTCCATTTGTTAAGATTATATTCTGTCTGGCCAGTAATTCCAATTAGGAATTTTATGTTTGTTTGGGTAGGTAAATTAGAGATGTGTGTCAGTGGTCTGAATTATGCTATAAAAACATCTTACAATCTTAATGGCTTAAAACAAGTAATCTATTTATAGTTCATTGAACATGCCTATCATAGATCAGTGGAGCTTCTGTTTATCTGTTCATTGTAGTGAGCTTGAGGCATTGGTTTATAGTATGACCTTCATCTTCAAAACTATTGGTTTTCATGTTATGGAAAAAGCACTCAGGGGGTTTGTCTTGACAGTTAAATATCCCAGTCTGGAAGGCACATGCACATGATTTCTGCTTTGACCTTAGTGACCAAAACAAGTTTTGTCACATGGAGTTACCCATTTAATAGGGAGCCAATGGTAAGGCCCTAAATTCGTTAGAAAAGGGGAGAGCCACTTATGGTTCAGCAACAATAATTGTAACCACCCCATGACAAATGAAGTATTATGTCTCTGTTAGCAGTTGATAAACTTGAAGATTAAATAGAGTGAACACTCTTATGCATTAATATTATTTTATCAGGTCCAGCCAGATAGCTTAGCAGACTAAAATGCCTGCTTAGGTAGAGCACAGGGGCTGGGGTTTGATCACCAATATCATAAACCGTGCTGGTCCCGCCCCTGGAGTGCACTCAAACACTCAATGAGACCGGCTGTGGTGGCATGCACCTATAATCCCAGCACTTGGGAAGCTGAAAACAGGAAGATTGCTATGAGTCTGATCTGTATAGTGAGACCCTGTAGACACTGTACTAAATGCATTTTAAAACATATATTATTTTATTAAATTTCCCAGTGTTAAAGGGATACTATCAGTGATAGGCCAGCATGTAAGTTGTTCCAACTTCAGTGTTTTCTATAGGCATATCTATTTTTATCATACCAAGTTTTGGCAGATGTAGCTTTTCTTTCTGATGTTTCCTGTTCATTTCCAGACCATTGGGAAAATTACCAAGGACTAAAATACTCAAGTCTAAAACCTCCTCCTAAACAGAAAGGAATATTCTTTCATTTTCATTTTCAGTTACTATGGTCTTTTCACAAAAAAGTATTCTCTCTCTCTCTCAATCTCTCTTTCTTCTTTAATTATACAAATAATCATGGTGATAGCTGTTTAAACATTTTTATTAACAATGCATCCTCAGAGCTGGACCTCCCATTATTCTAAGAATCATTCCTCTATAAAATAGAATATAATGTATTCATAAGAATATTTGTTTGTGTAGGTGGTTGAAGTTTGAAGAAGATGTGGAAGATGGAGGGGAAAGGTGGAGCAAACCATATGTAGCTACTCTTTCACTGCACAGCTTGTTTGAATTGAGAAGTTGTATTCTGAATGGAACTGTGCTGCTGGACATGCACGCTAACACTTTAGAAGAAATTGCAGGTATCTGTTTCTTTCTCATGGATTCATTTGATGTTTATTATTCTCTTTTCCTTATAATGTCATGAATGTCTGAATTTTAAAATACAACTTCTTATGATAAGTGCAATGGACTCTGGGTTCTCAAAAGTTTCTCTTCCATCCCTTCGTTAGAAAGACAAAAAGTCAAATAGTGGTGAAATATGATCTAGCTTGCCAATGGTAAGTGGAGAGGGAGAACTTAGATATTCTGAGCATCATTCAATGCTTGTTTTTCATTATTGTGTTTACACTATTACTATTAGAAAATTGAGGGGGAAAAACATTTTCTGCTAGAGAGTGATTATCAAATATTTTAATATAAGAAATAGCTAAATGAAAAATTTCAATAAATAGGAAGAATACTGGATTGATACAAAAAGATGCCCATTTATTTTTTTATTTTTTAAAGAGAAGATATAAAAATAAAACAATTTCAAAACAGGTTAGAAGGAGAACTACAGTAATAAATACATTGTGTATTGTCTTTATGGTAGTTATGCAGAGTATAAGATATAAGCATGATATCTTGTCCACACAATATTAACACAAGCCTTTCTTTTTAATGAACTGAGAGAAGTTAGCTATATAACTATCTTAACTATCTTGTATATAAATATATATTTTTTTATTTTCCCTTTTCTCTCATTCTTTTCTTTTGAATAGTTTCTTCCCAGCTCTCAATATCTATTATTATTGTTCACTGTTTCAGTTTCTCACACTAGTGAGATGATACTGTGTGAACATATGGATCTAATTCATTTCACTTATGAGTATGATCTCATATTGCACCCAACCATTTATTTTAAACTGAAGGGAAGTAAAATGGTACAGTTGATGGGTGTTTCACAATTCAATATGATATCTAGCTCCAGGATGAGTCATTTATATTAGAATCTTGGAATTTAACGACTATGTAGCAAAAGCCAACATATTTATAAAGTAAATCACTGCTAGAGAAATAGTCAGAGGCTCTTATATCTTTTGTTATGGAAGACCAACATAGTTCAGTGAAAACACAATCATATAAACATACAGAAATTGATTGTGAAAGTACAAATGAAGTCATTAATGGAAAATTTGAAAAACAATAAATTCAGAGGCAGGTATTTTTAAAAAAACCCTACTTTGAGAAAAAAGGTACTTCTATATGGGATTTATTTGTGAAGCTGAAGGACTTAAAGGAGACTTAAATATTTTAATTGTATAATTAATTTTAATTATAGTTATATTGAATTTTAATTATAAAATCAATTATCAAATTTTAACTATTCCATACATGAAAAAACCTCATAACTGTGTGTCTAAAATCAGAAAAAAATAGAAAAATGTTTGTATTTAATTATTGGTAAAAAATAACTCTCTAATTTGTTCTTTCAAATAGTTCTATGAGCTGTGTATCTATACTATTTATCTTCCCATTAAAGGAGGGAGGTTTATTTTGGTTGAAGGTTTCAGAGGGTTCAGTCCAGTTGATGGCAAAGCAGGAAAAGCATGGTGGAAATATACAACAGAGGTAAGAGTGGCCAAAACACAGAAAAGACCCAAAAGGGTGAGCTGGGAAGAACAATTCACCTGCCTGGGTTGTGCTCCCTGTGACTCACCTCCTGTAACCAGGCCCTAACTCCTCAGTACTCTCAGCTTTGAACACATCAGTGAATTCATATTAGGGATCCTTTCCTGGTTGCCACTTATTGTGACTCCTGAAGTGAGTCCACAATGCCCTGCCCAGAGTTAGGGCATAAAGCAGGGGAAAAAAGCAAGAGACAAAAATAAGGTTGCAGGCAAGAATCTAGGATTTCTAGTTGTTTTCAGGTCACCCAGAAACTTGGTATTTATTCATTACATCTGAGTCAAGGACACTGAGCAAAAGGCAGTGGGTATTTCCAGGGACAGTAATGGTGACTATGGTGGGCTCATAACAAGAACAAAGCGTTCTTGTGAGGAAAAGAACAGGATGAGACGCAGGCAATGAGGAAGCTGTAGTTTTCCCAATTACTTGTCCTGTCCAGCAGGTTTTATCTTTTTGCCCTGAGGGCTCACAGCAGTCCTTAGCTCTAGGGCTCCTAGTTGTGACCAAAAAGGAGCAGGGAGTTTGTTTTTTCCAGTCAGATTTAAGTGCAGGACAAGAATAAGGGTGGATGCCCCCTAGATTCAACTTATAATTTGTGGTCCCCAGCAGGTAAATCCCTTGATGAATATATTGCCCCTATTGTCCAATCACCTTCTGAAAGGTGAGCAAGTGAGCCTTTGGGGGGAAATCCTAGATCTGAACCATAACAATGTGATTTCCAGATTCTAAGGGCTTCTGACTTCAAGCACATTGTTGATTCTTTTATAATGTTATAAAAATGCTTGATCATTCCAAAACAATACCAGGTTATTTTCCTCTAGATTCAGAGCCTGTGCATTCACTAGTAGTAGGTTTAGCATCTTTAAACATAAACTGTTAGATCAAGTTGTCTAAAAAAACAGATGACTTCAAATAGATGTTGTCAAAATTTTAATAGTTTAATCAATTTAAAATTATTTATTGTGGCCTTTTATACACATAGACATAACATACATTAACATATATGTAAGAAGAAAAACAAATATAGAAATAATCTTATTCCTAGTATTAAGAAACCTCCCTACAATGAAACCGCAAAACACTCTGAACAAGGAAAGATAAATCTCAGTATCGCAAGTTCTATATACACCAATAGACAAGTAGCCCTTTGAAATATACGTGTGTGTAAAAGATTGAATAAAGTTAAATATAGTTTTATATTCATAAATAACACAGGCAACAGTGACAGTTTGCATTAAATCATGACTTAAAGAAAATGCTTAATTTAGAAATTAAGAAACTTCCTAAGAAGCAAGGGAAAGAAGCTCTCCAGCTCAGTTTCTTACTTTTACATTTTAAATCTTGCTGATACCCAAAAGAGATTTTTGTATTTTTAATTAGAAATTGAATACCTGGGCTTTTCATGGTACTTTGAAATTTAGGAACCTCTTCATTTTTGTACCATGGTCAGGTCTAAGATTTTCCCCCGAAGGCTCGCTTGTTCATATGTGAGGCATTCAGAAGGTGATTGGACAATAGGGGCAATATATTCATCAAGGGATTCACCTGCTGGGGACCACAAATTATAAGTTGAATCTAGGGGGCATCCACCCTTATTCTTGTCCTGCACTTGAGTCTTACTGATCTTTTGGTACTCTTTTTTTTTTTTTCTTTTGATACTCTTAATAAACTTATTTTGATATTATTGTTATCCTTATTTCATAAATAAAGAGGCAAACATTTACAAGATTAAAGCTTTGTCCAGAGGAATTTATTTTTGCTGCTTAACTCAGTAATTGCATTATGTTTGAAAATTCGTTCCTCTAAGATAATTTTGTATTGGCTATATACAGCAATGTTATTGAATTCTTAAACCTGGTGAAGTCAGTATCAAGAACACCTCATTCCTTAATAAGCTTTAAGTTTGTTAATTTACAGTCTTTCCTTAGGAGCTATTTCTTTCATTTTTTATGTGTTTAGTACAGGGTCTACAAGGTCTACACAGATCGAACTCATAGTGACCCCTTAGGAGATATTTCCATCAGGAAATAGCTCAGTAATTTAATAAAAGCTGTGACCTTAGTTTGGTTTCATTATTTAAAATAGTGCTTTTTTTTTTTCTAAAGCTGTAGCCTCCTTGCTAAAACACAGTATAGATTTTGCCTCTTAGTTGTGTTAAATCTAGCTCTTTCAAGCAAATTACAATTCTTTAAGTCTATTCTTAAAATGAAAGTAGTTCAAGTAAAGCTTAATACCCCAGATAGCTTGTTAGTATTCTTTTTTGCTTTTCTAATTAGTCTGTGTCTTTCTACTGCTGAAGTAATTCAACTTGGATGTCCCATTTTTAGTGCAGAGCACCTTGAAAATGCTTTTATGTTATATTAATATTTTACTGCTAACATCACATAGGATAATACAATTATAAATATTTGTGCTGATCATTTTTTAACTTACATTCCTTCTCAATAATTAGAGATTCATTTTCACTGAGCAATTACCATTTCACTATTTTTAAATAATATTTTTCTGCTCTCAATATTTTTCATTAAATATTTTTCTCCTTACATTTTATAGTTGTTTTTTTATTTGTTTATTGATATCTTCATGTTATGATAGCTAAGCTCTGATGTAAAAATGTTTAAAAGGTATGCTTTATCTTTTAAGACTAAATTTTGTATTCACTGTCATTTTGTTAACACAACCATCATAAGGTAGGAAGGTGGCTATTTCTTTGATTTAAAAGCAAGATAAAACAGAAGGTAATATACTAATGACATTTGCAGTACAGAAATAATGTCTTCTGCCTGACCTATTATTATTATAGTATTGACATCAGGAATCAGATTCAGGACCTCTGGCTTGATAGGCAGGTATTGTGCTGCTGAGCTGCATTCCCAGTCCTTGACCTGCAGGAAACAGTTTGTTTTGTTTTGTGATCATTTGGTCTATACCTACTAAGAATAATGGAAACCTTTTCTGCACCTCCTATTTGTCATTTTTATGTGTTAGAAAGTTATTAATTAGGGACATATGTTAGCCACTAGTTTTAACTTTCCAAAAGCTAAGTCTAATAGTTTATGATTGAGGATGCTAAATGTAGTTCTGTGGAAATGTACAGGCTCTGAAGTACTAATGTTTTATAGACCTAGAGGAAAATAACCTAGATAGTGTTTTGGAATAAACCAGTATTTTTATATCAGTATTTTGATATGTTTTTAACAGACTCAGAGAATTCCTTAAAGAGATTTTGGTAGACTTAATAGAAGAAAATCCCATTTATATTTGGCAGGTTTGTTAAGAATTTCTGTTATAATTAAAGTAGGATTTTCTTTTGGATCAAGTTAATTTAAAATATATCTATTTCCCAATGTTTTTAAGAATTCAATAAATCTATACTTCATCCTTCAAAATATTACTTAACCTTTTCAAATCCCAAAATCTCCAGATATATTTTCCTATCATGATTTATTCTGATGTGGAATTAATAATATTGGAAATGCTTCCTAGTTATATTTCATGTATATTAGAGACAATTTTATTCTCTATTTTAATCTTTGAAATTCAGCATTATAAAAATTAAAAATGGAAATATTCTTTTGGCAAGATGAATACTTTACCCTGATTCTGTCAGTGAGAGTTAAGAAGCTAAAAATCAAATTAAAGTTAGTACCATGGACAAATTATCAATCATAGCTCTCAACTCATCTTAAAATGACTTTTGATTTTAAAAATATTTTATTGAAGGTTAAGTAGCCAGTTTGTTTCACTGAGTGTAATGTGCAGACTTAGAGGTGTTGAAATAACCATATTTGAAAGAATGTATCTATGTTATGATGATCCTCGGCCTAGAAACAAAGTATTTCAGAGTAGTTTGTGTTTTTAATAGTCATATTGCTAAGTATTCACATTGCTGGCAAACAAAAATTAGAATTTAGAAACTTAATGTGTTCTACTTATCCTTCATTATACTTTCAAGTTAAGATAATATGTTTTCAAAGTGTTTACCTGAGAATCTTGCAAAAGAAAAAGATGTATATAATATTTTCAAATTCTCATGGCCTCTCAGGCATTTTGATCATCAAGATGGATTGATTATGATAAAATAATTACCTAATCAGGATGAGAATAATTTTTGCTTTTCTGAGGTTCTTCATACATATGTTGGTAATTTTTCTAGAGTTTAACTTTAGAACAGTATGACCTATTTATCCTTTTTCTTCTTGCTTTTCGTTGAGATTCTGGCATTGTACTTTGGTGGCCTAACTCTATTATTTAGATATCACAGCCTGCTGAGATTGTAGGATTTGACTGTGAGCTTTAAGCTATTATTTTCCATTATCCTTTCCTACATTTCAAGTCAGTACCGCTGCATATTCTAGTGGTGAACAGAACAATGTGATTACTGAGTCAGATTCTTTTTAATACTTAAATCTCCCCTCAGCATAAATGATATTTGCAAGCAAGAAGATTTTCCAGTTAATTAATATATGACACGATGCAGTATACTTTAGAGGAGTTTTCCATGTGTTTTGTGTAACTAGTGAACAGATTAGACTTTTTCTTTCTTCAGGTGTTTACTTTCTCTTATGAAACTGTTTAAAATTAAGACCTCATGACTGAGAAACAGTGAAGCTAGCAGCAATCTATGGGTTTTTCACAGTGCTTACACCTGGAAAGATTATGCTTAGGAGAAATTGAAAATTATACACATGTGTATGGTTTGTTATATAATGAACTTTGTTTTTGATTAGAATATCACACTGAGAGTCATATTGGGTTGATGGTTGGAACTGTCTTATGATGACATACTGATTTTTTAATAAGCAAATTTATTTATTTATATATTTTTTGTATTTTAGGACGGGGTCTACAGGGTCTGCTAAATCGCACTTGTGATCGTCCTGTTTACAGCCTCTCAAGGGCTGGGATTACAGGCTCGCACCACCACACCCATTCTGAATCACATCTCTGCACACCCTAGGGGCAGGGCCAACACAGCAGGCCCAGGGATCAAATGCCTGGCCCCTGTGCCTGCTTGCAGGTGCTTTAGTCCACTGAGCTATTTGATGGGCCCTTTAATAAGCAAATGTAAACTTCTGTTATGATGTATGTAAAGTATATTTTTACATATATTTTTATAACTTTCATCTTAGCAGGTTTAGGGTAACATGTTGACAACGTATCAATTTCTTTATTTCACATTAATTCAGTGGTATTATAACTACTGATTCCTAAAAGAACTGAAATAGAGACTTAAATATTTTTCCATCATGTCATACATTTTCAGAGTTGAAAGGGATCTTTGAGATAATTATAATGTCACACTGATAAATAATATATATATATATTACTTATTTTCCATTGTCATATATTATGTACTTTCCATTGTCAAAAGAAAAGTGCTAAATCTAGTTATACCTTATATGGCAAATATAGCCTGCTACCTAGTTTTCTAAGGTTTTGGGAGCTTAAAATTTACATGGCTGAAAAATAATAATAAAGGCAAATTTAATATTTAATGTAAGCATTAAAAAATTTCCAATTTCAGTATCTATAGAAAAGTTTTACTGGAGCGTAACCATATATATATATATATATATGAGAGAGAGATTATATGACCCACGAAGAGTAAAATATTTATTACCTTGCCCATTACAGAAAAAGCTTGTCTAACTGGAATTTAGAGAATTAACTGCAAAGTGAAGGATAGCTCTTGATTAGTTCACTAATTATGTGAACAACTTCAGCATTACCAGTAATTGGTTATAAAAGGCATGGCCAAGTCAGCTGGACTTAATATTTCCTGGCTAAGGAAAATACAATATTTCTTACAAAAATGGAACCTTCTAGATTAGAAGAAAGAGAAATGAGTAATCTAATTTCTGGGTGGATATGTACAAGGACATGTATTTTCTTTTGGCTGATATCCTTTACAAAAGTCAGTTTGAGGTTAGAGCTTGCACATAGGAGAGAAGGAAGCAGACAGAATGACAGAGAAATGAAAACAGAGCCAGCCATCTCTAATCTTTCTGTTGTGTAAGCCAATAAAATGAATTTTATTTAGCTTGATTTATAATTTTAGTCAATAAGCCCTACTTTATTTGTTATTGTATTAAAAATTATGAGTATTCTAAGGTAACCATGAATTTCATACAGGGAAATGCAATTTAGTAAGTGGAAAATGCAAAGAAAATTATGAACTTGGAAACATTTACTAAAGGCACATTCCACTCCATGTATCAGGTGCCTTATGTCTTAATTACTTTTCTCATAGTACAGTAAAAGACTGGGCTCCCAAGGTTAAAGGAGGAAAAGTGTATTTAGCTCATAGTTTGTAGAAGTTTCAATCTGTAATTGTCTGGGTCCAAAGCAAGGTCACATGTGGCGGATGGATAACAGTTCATGGAGGCAGAAGACACCAAAAACAACAAGCGAGAGAAAAGGGCAAACCTCCAGGCTGCCAGCCTGAGGGTGGGTGTAACACTTGCCCCCATAATCCCAGCACTGGATCATGAATCCATCACAAACTCTAGATTCAGCCACCTTGAAATATCCGACCCCTGTGATTTTCTGAGGCTTTAGGGGGACATCTAGACATAAATCATAACATTTTATGTTATTTCCTAGAAAATTGAGATAGATATCATTTCTTCTTTAAAAGTGAGAATACTTTGTGTGGTCACATAGTTTGAATAGGATAGTTAGTTACCCATGTCTTCTTAATGTGTTTCCTTTATATACTGAGACAAAACACAATTTGTAAGGGAAAATTCTGCTAATTGAAAATTTTTCAGTGAACTCAAAATGACAGTGGAAAACAGTTCAATGTGATCTGCTTTATATAACATGTGCCTCAAAAATCAGTTAGTTAATATTTGATAATCTTAAAGAAAATTAGTTAGACTGAAGTTTATTGAGGTGATATTTATATTGCTAAGAAACTTAAAATGCTTTTACCTATCTACTTTATTTGTATTTCTGATGCTATGTATGGTAAATAACAACTTAGTTATAGTCTTAGGAAAATTTACCTTCTCTTCTATATTTTTCAATTATATATTTTTAAAATCTAATCACATTTTCAAAGAATTCTTTGACAAAGAGCTACTTTATATCAGTATGAAAGAGAACTGTTTATTCTCCAAACCCAGGCAACTAGATAATTAGTTTCCTTACATTGGACTTTCATTTATGGATCATTGCTCACTCAAAAGAAAACAAGGAAATTGCTTTTTACTAGAAAAATTGAAATAAGCATGAAACCGCTTTCGGGGATCACAAATATTAATTATTCTTATGTTACTCTTATAAGTTCTTTCCCATCAACATAGAAAACATAATTACTTTTCTGGATACAACTATTCCCATTTGAAACACTAATCCATAAAAGTACATGTTTAAAATTCATTGAGTGTTTTATGGTAAAAATTTGTATGTTCCTTGTGGAAATTTTCTATAAAGGAAAATAAATTTGCTTGTTAACATCATACTTAGAGGCTTTTAAAGGAACTATTTCTATTTAAGATGAATAGTATTATTCAGGGTCTGCATTGTTGGAGTCATTGTTTCACTGTCGTTATGGGTATGAAATTACATTTGTATTCTTTTGCCTTCCCTCTTCAGATATGGTCCTTGACCAACAGGTGAGCTCGGGTCAGCTGAATGAAGACGTTCGTCACAGGGTTCATGAGGCACTGATGAAACAGCACCACCACCAAAATCAGAAGAAACTCACCAACCGAATTCCCATCGTTCGATCATTTGCTGATATTGGCAAGAAACAGTCAGAACCGAATTCTATGGATAAAAATGGTAAGTGTTTCCTTATTGTGTTCTTTATGTCTATCACAGTTCCCTCTTTAACATATATTTAATTTGGAAGAATTTTATGAAATTTATATTGTAGAATTATTTCTTTTCCTATGTATATGTTATACATGTAACCTGATTGACAAGCATTGAATGGTTCATGAAAGAATAAAAAGACAACGAATCTAATACACTTAGAGATTCAAATGCAGTAAATGTAAATGAAACATCTATTGTGTCTGAGACAAATTCCTAGTGCCTGCCTGGCTTGAGAAAATAGTATAGTTGTTCAAATTACACCAGTCCTTTAGTCAAAACAAAAATGATCACCATCAATGCTCTATGGGAAAAGACTGGTTTCCTGTTGTTTATAGTGAGAAAATTCCACTGGAGATGATCGAAAAGACCCACTGGTGCCTTGTGTGTGCCAAGGTGGCTCTAAGTAACATGAAGTCTGACTCCAGGGCGTGAGCGTGTTCTTGTCTGCAGTGCAGTCTTCAGTGTCCAATCCCTCTTCACTTGCAGTCTTCATATGCCGACACTGATAGACACTACTTTCCAGAACTCATGCCAGACTATTGTATTCTTTATAGCCTTTGTTTATGTTTCCATCAGTTTAACCTTTCATCATTTACACAAGGAAGTTGTTTAGTAATGTGCTACCTCTATTTTCTCTTAGTTTCATGAAGCAAAATGAAATTAATGTGAAAATAGCATGAATTTCTTAATTTTATATCAGATATAAAAGTTTTATGTTTCTTTTCTTTTTAACTTGGGACCATCCACTTCCTAGGTAGGCACTTATTCCACTGAGCAATATCTCCAGCCTGAATGTTTTATGTTTCTAAAAAAGGAAAATTAAGGTCTTTTCAAATATTTTTACTAAAAAGACTGATATTGACAAAAAAGCACATGTATTTGAAATGTACACAATCTCACATGATTTTGTTTTTCAAAAACTTCAGAGATACAAATTTCCTCTAAAATTTGCTTTGTATGACAGTTTTCATTAGTTTTCATACTACTGAATCATACATATATGATTATATATTCAAATATGAAAAGATACTTTTAAGGTATAGATGCAACTTTCTTTCAGAATAAGAATTGGTCTTTAATGGCAAAATCATATTTAAAATATTTATTTATAAGATCTTTCAATGACTAAATGTAAGTTATTGTTAGGTAAAGGAATCTGCATTGTGAATTCATTCACTAAACTGTTAGGAGTATTTTGTGTATTGCATTGACTTGTATTTATAGATTCCACTGAATATTCTGATGATGTATAACTTGTTTTGGATTAAATAATATATTTGAAAATAATATCCTAAATATAATTTAAAGTACATGATTCACAGTAACTAGAAAAATGAAACTTATAATTTAAAAAATATAAGCTTAAGTAGTTTTTATTTATTTACTTTGGACTTCTAGTTTTCATTTTGGTTGATAATGTTAAGAAAACTGAGTCAGACAGTTACTGATTTTGACTATGGGCTTTTTCTACATGATTCTGAAAATCTTAACAAATTATACACATGAACTAGTGTTCCAGTAATTTAAGCACAGTTTGGAAAAATAATCTTTTACCTTTATTTTATCACTTTTCCTGGAAATGAAAAAAAAAATTTCTATAAGGTATGCATGGTTTTTCTTCAAAAGGCAATAATTTTGACTTTAAATTAGCTATAACCTATATCTCAAATTGTAGTGTGGATAATATTTGCTCTCTAAAACTTTCATTGCATTTTTTTCTTGAGGGAGGAGTGTATGAAATTTATTGGATCAACTCTGTGTTATAATATGAAATCTAGATTGACTGTTACTACTTTAAACTTCTGTTAACCCTGGAAGAGATGATAGAATTATAGTGGTGAACCACACGTCTACATATAGATGCATACAGATATAAGGTTTTCTGAGTGCTTGCTTTTTGTCTTATTCAGGAAATAGCTTAGTTTTCCAAAACCTAGGATCTGAGCGATTCTGTTACCATCTGTACAATCAGCCTTTATCTGAACACATATGAATCTTTTCAGGGCACACGTTAGGGTAATAAAAACTTGGAAACATGTATAATAAGATTCATATATCCAATTAAGTATTGTTGTACAGTATGCTGTCAGAATTGGTTTTCTAAGCCTAGGATTATAACACCTCCTTATGACTCTGTTTTGCTTCCTCACACACTTTACATAATTATGTGTGTTGAGAATTCTGAAAATAAGTATAGACTTCAGCAATTTAGAAATAAATCTCTTACCCAGCAGTGTAAAAATGTGTGAAAGACCTTTACTACTAAGGTTCTCAATCTACTTATGAACTCTAAAAACTGCCAAACTCTGGATAAACAAACAAATTGAAATTCATAGCCATAAATACAGATATGACATTCTGTTTCAAAACATGCAATAGAGATTTAAAAAATTTTTTGGTGTAGTAATACTGAAAGATTCAAAGGGATTTTTAAACATCAAGAGAGTAAAAATAATATTCTTATTTTAAAAACTCTCTGTAAAATATTTCATGTGAAAAAGATTGATTTTCTTTAAGATTATAGAATAGGAATTAAAGTGAGGATTTTCTAGAAACTCAACAACAAAATATTCTTTCTTTTCAAAGCATAGAAATACATTCAAATTCTCCTCCCTTGTTTAATGTGCTTTTGCTTTAGGGGTAAATCAATTGAAATACCCTCAAAGACAAGCTTCTGCTTGCATGAAGAAGTCTAAAAGAGTCACTTAGAATAATATTTTTAATCTATTTAACTGAATTGTTTGCTAAGCGTGCTGCTGTAGTAGTATTCCCGAAGGATTAAACATTCAGATACTGTACAACTATTCTAGTACAAATCTTTCTTGTTTTAAGAATTAAGTTAACAAGATAATTTATTTCCTTGTTTCTCTACTACCTAAAACTATATTTTTTCATGCCTTTTCTAGTTATTTGTGGTAACTTGTTAATCTTATCTCCAAATGCACTGATTTACTTTCAGTGTAAGTTTTTGATATTCTAAATATTCTATTCAGGACTAAGTTGTGGAATACTATGGATTCACCATGCATTTTTAATGTCACCATGTTGTGTTTAACTTTCACTTTTCATTCAGCATCAAAACTGTGAGAATTAAATGCCTGATTCTGATGTTTCAATAGAAAGTGACAGTTATATTTGGCCAAACAATGGCAAAATAATAGAAAAATAATATCTACTTTGACATTAAAACCCTGAAAAGGGTAAGAATGGCAAGTAAGCAATATAAATATATCAAAAATATTCAAATAGTTCCTTGAAATTGAAATATTTTCTAAAAATAATAAGATTTGTCATTATGTGATCTAGAAAGTATAATAAATTTGTATTTATTATTTAGGTTATGCAATCATATGTTGAAACATCTGGATTGCCAACCTATTATATAATGCTATTACTTGGAAAATTTTTATATTTTTGAAATTAATTTGGGACTATTTATTTCCTTAGCTATAGGGTATCTTCATTTCATTCTGTCCTTTACTAATAATTTCTAACTATTTCTTTTCCTTTACATATCTGTTCCTCCTATTCAGAATACTTCACACTTGTACTTTTCCTTTATAATCTCAAAAGATTTGCAGAGCAGAAAGTCTTTAATTTATTCTGCTAAGCCACTGCTTAGTGAACATTTAGATTTGGAAGAATGGAATATGTATTGACATTTTAGATCTTGGTAGAGTGTATATGCATGTATTGTGAATGATGTTTATTTATGCTTTTGGAAATATAGTTAATTGCCTCATAGTCACTTATTTTTCAAATGTTCTGCTTTTTATTTCCAGATACATGATGTCTTTATGTGTTTAGATATATGTATGTTTTCTTATTTTTTAAATATTATAGTCTCATAAATAAGATCTGCAAGGTTTAAGATTTATTCTTAATAATGTCCTACTTTAAAAAAAGATAAAGCTAGAAAACAACTCCAGTATTACGTGAGAGAAAATATTTAAGTAGAAGTAAACATTAAATAGAGATGATTATTTTTTATTGTTACAAAAATACCAAGATGACTTCGGTGACAGGAATGATGAATATATTATAGTAGCTGGATTTTGGAATGTCAGACTACATCTTCACAACCAACATATTTCTAAGATAATGTGTTTTATATTTGTTATTTCTTATATTGCACTAATTATTTTCAAGCATACTAATTTTTTCCAAGTTTAATTATGTGCATATTTTTCATGTTTTGAAGGGTAGCTCACCTAATCAGCATTTTCTAAGTATTTACCCTTTCTTCCTTCATGTTTTCTATTCCCATGAATAAATGTATTGTTACACATGTACGTAACTTTGTCATTCATCTTTATATTTCTTTATTTTGCTCTGTCTTGTGTCTGTCTCTAACAGGCTCATCTCATCTCTGTACCTCCCTCATCTCCTACCCTTTGGGTACTCTAAATGCGTTGAAGGTTTCGAGGTAGTGTAATCCAGCTTGGTCTCTAGGTTCATAGTAATGTACTTTCATGTCTTCATCCCAGTTTCCTTCTTGTACATATGATTTACAGTGGATTGAGCAGTAGCAAATAATAATACACTTAAGTGATTCTACAGACTTGATTTTGTTCCAACAGAAATTTAAAAATTTAAAAACTGCTATTTTACAATACTTACTGTTTATTTAAAAAGAGAACCATGTGTAAAGACTCACACATTAATTAATATAATTATAATATAGTATTCCTTGAGAACATATACTTTTATATGTTGAGGTATTTAAATGATACTGATATGACATAAAGTCATAAAATAGTACTCTTTTTTAACCTCATATTTCTTCTCACAAAACTTTATCATGAAAAAGATGTCTGCCAATCTAACATTAGGCTTAGTGAAAAATTTGTGATGTAGCAATTAGAAGTTGAGTCTCTATCCTGTAGTTAATAGTCATTTGATTTATTGATTTATTTATTTTGCAGAACCGGGGATTGAACTCACGCGCTTGCCAGGAAAGTGCTTATTCTACTGAGCCATCTCCCCGGCCCCTGTAGTCATTTTATTTATACAACACTCTCAGTTTGTCCTGTACTTGCCCCATATCTCTAAAATTTGTCTAAGCAAAATGTATGAACGGTAATAACTTTGCATATGATTCATACATTGACGTCCTAAGGGGAAAAAATCCATTTAACCTCAAAGGAAATGAAATAATTGTTCATATGATATGAACTAAGTCAGGGTCTACAGCGTGTTCAGGGTCTTGCTACTAGATTGGACTCATAGTGATCTGCCTGTTTACAGCCTCCCAAGAGCTGAGATTACAGGCGCACACCACCAGGCCTAGTCTCAGCTGCCAGCTCAGCACACCCTGGATGCAGGGCTGGCTCAGCTGACTCAGGAATGGAATGGGTGCTTGTGCTTGCAGGCATTTTAATCTGCTAAGTGATTTGGCCAGCCCTCCTAAAATTTTTTATTAAAATGAAGATTTCTGATTTTGAAAACTTAGAACATATACATGTATGATAAATAGAGGATGGTATTAGGTTTCTCAAATGTTTACATTTAAATAGTTATATTTAATAGTTAATAATTTCTGCTCTTTAATAGTTTTTCAATAATTGAATGTAATGAAGTAGTCAAGTTAGTAAATGTCTTTTTTCAGTCATACTTATTAAAATGATCTAGATATTTTAGTAAAGAAGATAATTAAACATTGCAATGATATTACTTATAGGGAATATTATGGGTAGCTATTACTGAACAAAATGAATATAATATTAAAAAGGTTAAAACATTTATTTGTAAGTATGTTACATAGGAAACTTATTGAAGTTAGAATTCTAAGGCATCTATAGACACATGGCATTTGCTTTTTAACTTTATACTGTTTTTTCTAGAAAGGAAAATTTCTAGTAAATTTTTATACTTCTTTTAAGAAACAATATCAACTTCTGAGTGAAGGAAATGGAACTGCCATTGACATCAGAAAGAAAATCAGAGATGTTTTTTCAAAACTTAAATTGATTATTTAGTGGAACAATATTTTAGTTAATGAAATTAATTTCAAAATTCAGTTCCATCAACTTTTTCTGAAAACTAGTAATACTTGAAATAAACTTTAAAAAGATGTATTTAGGGCTGCGGAGATAGCTCTGCGGTCTAAGCATCTTCCTGGCAAGCACAAGGACCTGGATTTGATCCTTGACACCACATGGTGTGCTGCTCCTGCCCTGAGCCAGCCACTGAAACCAGGTGTGGTGCCACACACCTGTAATCCCAGCACTGGGGAGGCTGAGACAGGAGGATCACTACAAGTCTGAGCTGCATAGCAAAACTATACCAAATAAATAAATAAAAGATTAAAAAAATACTTTAAAAGATGTACTTAAATAAACAGTATAACTGACAGTATAATTATACAGATTATTTTAATATATGAATGTTTCAGCAATTTTGTAGGCTATAAATCATGTGAAAAATTTAGTTTTGTGTAATACAGGAAATAAAATTTTAGGCTTTATTTAAAAACTTTTTTCTAAATAATGAAATTTAACTGTTTAATTTTTAATAAATGTTTACATTTTATTGTAGCTTGAC